>JAGDQP010057299.1:0-12772 GCA_022664845.1 Lepisma saccharinum | reverse complement strand
ACAAGTGCACGTCCATACATTAAAGCAAAAAGAAGCGAGTGGTGTTCCCGGTAGGCGCTACTTTCAAATAGCTAATTGCAAATCTTATAAACTGAAATAAGCACATTAATATTTCAAACAAGCCGTGTTACCAGATTAAAATGCCGTAAAAAATTTGCTGTGTCTAAGGCATTACTATGTACGTACAATCTTATATCCCCTCTACGTCTGTCTGTTGACAACTTTCAAGTCAGGAACTACCAGGGCTAAGAAGATAGTTGAAGTGCCGTTGAAGTGTTCCGCCACTGAGTTCCGACTTACTTGTTTCCATATACAGTAGGCGCTCCTTTTTTAGGCATTCTATAAACCGGCACGCTCTATTATCCTGCATCGGTCGAGCCACTTGCATTCGGCTTTTTCCGGTTGTGCTCGGGCGCTCACTGACCTTGTCCGGAACGTCGCGCCAATGCGCTTGGTTGTAAATGCCATTTTCTTTGTCATCTGCTGTTCATCTGTGTCGCACGCTTTATACAGCGATGTTTACGACCCTTGTAACCATGTTTCCGTTCGCTTAGTGTTTGTCATGATTGTCAGTGTTCACTTAAGTTTAGCGTTTCCTGCTTTATGGCCGTTAAGACTATAGACGTTCGATTATCCGGCAAAATTGTTTATCCAGCATGGCCGCGATCCTGACTGTGCCGTATAAAAGAGCGTCTAATGTATATTATCTCCATCTATTGTAAGGTAAGTATTGCAAATATCTTTCAATTTTTTAAAAATATAATAAATAAATGGTGTGAGAAAAGACCATATTAGAGTTTAGACGGTTTGGCTTCTTGACGTATGCTTTACAGTCTTTACAGTATCAGTAAAGCAGAGGCTGATATAAATGGAAGAGTGTCAACAGAAGTAAAAGACCGTATGGGGATGAAAATTCGCAGAAGAAAATATATATCTGTATTCATCCGTCCCCGAATCAATCTCCAAACACTTTATATGATTGTTGAAAGACAACAGAAAATAGTTTGGCATTGATAACTTAACTACTTATATGACTTATAGTCATATTTTTAAAATACAATATAACATGTTAAATAAAATTTATCAAAATGAAACTAATTGTCACAAGACTTCTTCTAGTATGGAACAACATCAACAAGAGCATTAAATTAATATTATCGACATTCGTGAAAATAAAGCTTATAGTCTCTATCCAGACGAGAGTCTCGAGATACAAGTCTCGGTTTCATCTCGAGTCTCGAGGAATAAGTCTCGGTCTCGTCTCGAGTAAGTCTCAATGCATAGTGTCTCGGTCTCGTCTCGATTCCTGGACATTAGTCTCGGTCTTGGTCTCGAATTCGAGACAAGACCTAGACTAGTCTTGGTCTCGGTATCATGACTATTGCCTAAATGCCTTAAAATAAATTCAAATTCAAAATTTGTTACCTTGGGAGAAAGATATATGTAGAAAAAAGTTTCCGCATGTGAACACTGTTGCGCGTCTTGCTTTCGGACTGGCAGACAAAACCTCAACTCGACTATGATCAAGTTTTGTTCATGGTTCTGCAATGTCTTTAATGTAGAACATCTTCACATATTTTCCTTCAGAGGCCAATCACTTACACAGTGCAAGAGAAACTTTGGTCTACTTAAAAATTAGTCCGTCACCGGCAAAAAGATTCTTTTTGATTGAAACTGATTGGGAGAAATTATTGCCATAGCTAGAACGGTGTGGCCATTTTGAAACCGCGATAGTGACTTTTTCAAATTGTTGTAACATTTTTCTCAACTACTCTTGATAATACCGAGGCTCCATAGTCTAGTGGTTAGAGTGTTGGACACATGTTCGCCTGGTTCCGAGTTTAATTCCCGGCTGGAGTCCCACTTTTCGGCGTCCACCCAGCGTCGTGAGGAAATCTGGGGAGTCACATGAATAAAGACGTGAGGCGACCACTCGGTCTAGGAAGTTCCTAATACGCCCGTTCGTGGCTAGATGGTGCGGAGCGCTGACCACACTTCCGTCACTGAGGTGGACGCAGTTCCAGCAAGCGCGGACAGATGGTGTTGGGGCAGGTTCAGGACCTATCGGTCTGTAACGTCGGTGGTTTGGTTATTACTCTTGATAATACACTTTATGCCAAATTTCGTATCTCTAGCTCGAACGGCGTGGAAAATGTTTCTGGTGGCCATTTTGAAACCAAGATGGCGACTGGTTTCAAAATGTAATATTTTTCTCAATTATTTTTGATAATGCACCTTTTTGCATGCCAAATTTCGTATATCTAGCTCAAATGGCGTTAACAATGAATTTTTGGACTGCGCCATTTTGGATCCAAGGTGGCGTCTTTGGAGACATTTTGTAGTATTTTCTTAATCTACTGGTGATGATGTACCGTCATATCAAATTTCGTTTTTCTATCTCCAGCCGTTTGGGCTGTGTATTTTATGAAAAATGCATTTTGGCTTCCATTTTGGATCCAAGATGGCGACTTTTTCCACATTTTGTAATATTTTCTTAATCTACTGGCGATGATGGATCGTCAAACCAAATTTCGTTTTTCTAGATCCAGCCGTTTAGACTGTGGCACCATGAAATCTTTAATTGTCGGAAAAAGGGCACATAACATACATACACAATTTTCACTATATTTTCACGCAAACTTTAAATTCTATGAGGTTAGTTAACAGTTTTCAAACCTGATTCTATGCGCTTTATACTGGTGTCAACATATAAATATTCTTTCACAAACTTCTTGGTAATATTCAACCTAAATCTACCAGCTGTTTAACAAAAATGCGTTTCTACGCTATTTGCCTTTCTTCCGCCAATGTCCTTATTATTATGACTGCCTGTATACAGCTGTAACTTCATAATAGAACTAACGTGCTCATTTCAGCCTAAATCTCGGCACGACTTTGTCAGTATGTCCCCTAATTTGTGCTACTACGGAATGATGTAACGGAAAAGGATCAAAACGGGAAAAATGACTTTAAACATCATTCAGTTCAGTAACACTGTTCATAGAAAGATTTTGTTTACGGCAGTACATTGTAGTTCTTGTCTCGCTCGATAAGCACAACGAACTGAAATTTCATCGTCTGTTAGATGTCCGAGTTGCGGTCAGGTCTTCCTTCCTAGTTAAAAATAGTGTGCGTGTATTGATGAGGAGCTTCACAGGTACTCAGATAGGAGGCTGCAGTTTGAAGATCCTGCGATGCACGTTCCTGAATTGTGCAAATTCAAAATAGCTACTGTTGTATAGCTGAATGGATAAAGGAAAAGACACGAAGAGTTATTCGGGTTTTGTGAGACAACACGAATTCAAATCTAAGGTGAACTTGATGCTGTGCATGGCCTGAATGTACTAACAGTGCAGAAGATGCGAAAGTGATATCGTGGTTGTTGTGTTAATGTTGATAATAAACGAAGAAGTGGACGCCTAGCTCGCGCCAATTGCGGCGTTCTTGCTTCAAGATGGCCGTGTGACATTGTAAATCTTCGACAAAAAAAAATCCCATCTTTCACAGAAACAGTTAGGGATATTGTTCATGACCATTTAGGATATTAAAAAATGTGCAACGGGTGAGGCTCCCAGGTAATTGTCTGAGGAAAACAAGAATCATCGTGTGAGAGTTTTCCTCGTCCATCTGATTTGCACTTGCTACACTGTCGTCATATTGGCGGTACACAGCACGAGTTTGCAATGACTTTCGAATGATGGTTGACCTTCTTGCCCATAAAACCCGGATAATTGGCTGTACCTCTTCCAACTTCCAGTCCTTGCACCATTTAAGAAAAGTCTTAGCCGGCCTTTGCAGATTTTTTATAACTGAGTTCGTAGCTCTCGCAGTAGTCCAATATGCCGTATCGTCCGCAAAGAGTCCTAAACTGGTGTTAGTGTTAGGAGAGATTGGGGTGTCATTGACATATAATGAATATAAAATTGGACTTAATGCCGCCCCCTGTGGCACCCCTCTGCGAATTGAGATGTTATCTGAAAATTCTTCGCCAGATCTTATCTTTGTTGTTCGATTTGTGAGGAATTGAGAAATCCATCTAATGGTGGAAGTGGGAAGATTCAACAAATGCAGTTTGTACAGTAGGCCGTCGTGCCATACTGTATCAAATGCCGACGTTAAGTCCATGAACACAGCGGCAGATTTCCATCCCTTGTTCATGGCAATTTGGATATCAGTCACGATTCTCATTAGTTGGTCGATAGTAGAGACGTTCTGACGAAATCCCGCTTGGTATCTAGATATTAAATTTGCTTCCTCCAGATAACTATTCAGTCTTTTAGATAGGACCGTTTCACAGATCTTCGCCATTGTGTTCGTCAAGGTAATCGGTCTATAATTCGCTGTTTGGAATCTGCTCTTGCCTTGTTTTGGAATGTAAATTGTATATGCATTTTTCCAGGAAAGTGGGATGTAGCCTAATTTGAGCGAAGCATTATAAAGAGAAGTTAGAATGGTGTGTAGTTCGGTAGGACTGCGTTGTAGTGCGATGTAAGGGATTCCGTCAGGTCCAGGGGAAGTGTTCTTCTTTCTTTTGATTATTTTGAGAATTTCCGTTTTAGTAACGTCTTGAAGCAGTATCTCAACATCTCCAATGTGATTGTCCTGCCTATCCAAATCAGTGATGTCCCGAAAATGATCTATAATAATTCTAATTCTAGCAGCAACATCCGAGATTTCCTTTTGAATTTTTTTATTGTAATGAGGAGGGTCTATCTCTATCTTATCCTTGAATTTTGCATAAAATATATCAATAAATTCCTTGTTGCTAGAAACCGGTTTTCCGTCCAGAGAAGTAGGGAGAGAGTGTCCATGTCCTTTGCCTTTTTGTCTGGAGAGTGTTTTCCAGAACTTTTTTGGATTGTCTTTATAATTGTCTGTAAGTTCTGTGATGAACAAATCTTTTTTCTTATCTCGAAATTGAGCAATAGAATACTTTATTTCCTTTTGAATATTATTAATTTGACTTTTAATAAATTCGTTGGGGGCTCTGTGAAATAGTCTTGATAATCTTCTCTTCTGCCTAATTTTTGAAATGATTTCGTCTGGAAGTCTCTCCCTATTTGGAATAATTTTTTGTTTAGGTACCAAAGCTGTCAATGTTTCCTTAAGTATAGTTGTGAGAATGTTGTTAACGGTTTCAATATCATCTGTATTTGAAATAGGTAGCTTAATTCTAGAAAGTTCTTGTTTAACTTTTTGCTGAAATTCTGCCCAATTAGTTTTGTTGTAATTGTTATAATAAACAGGTTCTATATTTGTGTTTTTTGTCGTTTTTTATCCCTCTGGTAAAGGTACGAGACGAGACAAAAATAAATTCATTTGCATAAACAAATCTAAAATTAAGCCACATTCAACAGCTAAATATTTGGGAGTAACGTTGGACCAGAGGTTAAATTTCAAATCGCACATTTCAGACAGACGAAAAAAGGGACTTCAGACATTTTCGGCATTAAAATCGATACTTCTATCAAACACGTCTTTCGGTATAAAAAATAGAATCTACCTTTCCATATTGAGACCAATTATAACCTACGGCCATGAATTGTACAATTCAAATATTAATATGGAACACTTCAAAAAATTTGAAAGATATTGGCTGAGAGTGTCCAAGAGGCTCTGGAAGGCCGAGAAGGACGCACTATACAAGGATATCAATTTCCCTTCAATTATAGAATATATGGATCTTTGCAAAGAAAGATATGCCAATGCAATCAAAGAAAAGAAATTTGCCATCATCAACTTCCCGAGACGGCTTGATATGAAAGTTATGCGCCATCAAATATCACTTCAAGAACTAGTAAACTAACGCATAAAAACACAGTGAACGAATTCGTTTAACATCAGAATAAATATACTAAGCACAATATAAAAGCCTGGAAACTGAATAACACCTCCATTACAACTGCAAATAAGATAAGCGGTCTGCATCCTACATCCTTTATTACAGAAACAAACTATTAATCCTATAAACCTACATCCTTTCTTTCTGACTAATAATAGATAGACTTATCAAACTAGACTATATCAAATTTTTAATTAAAATACTATAAATTTATATATGCTAAATCCTGTGCAATAAAACTGAAAAAATTAAAATTTTGTAATTAGCCTGAATTGCAGTTCGAATTCTTAAACTTCAGCTAATTTGTAGATTGCCTGTCCCATTCAGTGGTTTTCCTGGCTGTTTGTCTGGTGGGGGCCGGGTGGTTCTGGTGCGGGATCTGATTCTTTTATTTCCTTATATATTACAATTTCAAACAAATTTCATATATTTCTAAGGACGAAAGTGGCCGCAAAGGCCAGAAGTCCGGCCTAGCGGGCCCTGCGGGCCTAAAGGCAATTTACATATGTGTGTGTGTGTACCTCTTCCTTTGCCAATTCAACTAGCACAGTTACCATTTTGAATCTGCAGTTAATGAATGCCGCGTCACTAGTGTTTCGAACTTTAGCCACCTACGGAGAAAGTGTGAGGATAGTATTTTCTGACTGGGTTGCAATACTTACTCGCACTTTCGACAACGAAAGGGACCACCACGTGCATATTATTAGCTTCTTTACAATTAGCTATTTCATCTGCTATATTACAAGTAACGTCACTTGTTATTGATTTTGTGCATTTTGCATAGCAGGAACGATGTGAATGAGAAACCAAAGGGGATTATTGCATTTAGGGCTTTGTTCACAGAGGTCGCCGCCGTAACTAACGCATAAGATAGTAAATCCTTCTCAAATCAGGGAACAGTTGATCAAGATAGTCAACGTAAGCCCTCAACAGCCAGTTGTCAAACGATTCGTAGAAAATTACTTAATTGAATAGATTAACTATGGAATCACTAATTCCATGATCTGGAACAAGCCAATGATATCAACTCGTTGTAGTAGGCTTGCCGCCACAAACACTGGACTATATAGAGAAATACGCAGTGTGCGAATTAACGGGAGGGATGCCCGGGATCTCCCCCTCTGGCAAGTAAGTTTCCCACCCTAACAAATTCATTTTACGTCCATGCCAGGGTTAAATTTCTCCCACCTGGAAGATGTTTCGATCAAGATTAGATAGAAAATTGGAACATTTTTATTTGGCAGAAGTTGAAACGATTTTCATGCAAGGGACAAGGGTATATGAACTTTTGCTAACAGATAAGAAGCCTATTTGGAAGCCATTTCTTTTGTGATGCTTATGAAGTAGCACTATCATAGTGTTGAATCACCGAGATCATACAGCATCGTGGATTCAGACCCAAAATTTTAAACAGAAATGGGGTTGTGTGACATATCGTTTTGGAGTAGCCTTTCACCACAAACACATATCTGCCTTTATTTTCAACTTATCTCTGATCATATATTAGTTATTACCTTTATAAAACAGTTTGTTATCCTTCAATATTGTATTTCTTCATGGTTTACAGAAGTACAGTTTAAAAAGTGGAACATAAAAGTAACAAGAAAGCAATTATATAAATTATTACATAATACTACATTACGTCCCAATGGACAGCAGGCAGTTTAAATTATTTACATGATAGAAAAATACATAATTAAAATAATGAAGGTTTAAATGATAATAATAATAATAGATCTGAATACTGTGAATAACAGCGTAAATTTTACTGCATCATTAAACCAATTTTTGTAGCATTTGGATACTTTTTCCTGTGTTCACTGATGATCTGCATTATGTATTGTTTTTCTTTCTCGTCCTTGGTAAGAATGTTCCCGTATTCTTGTATCAGCTTCACTCCTCTCTCTGCCACATCGTTCACTATCACAATGTCCTTCAATATTTCCAATCCACGTTAAAAGTTGACATCTTGTATCCAAGTACTTGGACATGTATTTAAAAAAAATGTATCTATAGAAAATCTTGAGAAAAATATCTTCGATTCTGCGGAAACGAAGTCTCATAATTCTTTTTCTTTGAAGCTGGTGACTTCTGCATTGTTTATAGAGTACCGCTTTATTTGGTGTCTTTCACGTGTTGTGGTACTTCATCGTCAAAGAACGCGAAAGCCGCAGTTTCTGGTGACAGATACCATAAATGGTTAGCGAATTTTTTCACTGCACAATTACTAATTCCTTGTATTCGATTAATTTTTGTAAAAACTTGTAATTGTAATACGGAGCTTTCACAGCCAATGGGGCAAGGAACCAAGCTTGTAAATAGATTCGGACAAGAAAAATGCATAGCCTCTTGATTGAATTATTTTCTTTTCTCATCAGTTCAAATTGATCTTGGAATAAATATATTTTGAACGCATATATAGCCTTTGCCATCCATGGAGCATGGCTCACAGCTCCGGAAATGCGAAATGAAACTCCTTGTGGAGGGGTACCGCCCAGGAAAATCATAGCCATTTCTAATAATTCACGATACTCACCTCTATTGTGTTTCTGGTGTACCTGATGTTGTAGAAATTCCAGCATACTGACCCGGACATCTTCCGTGACATCATCTGTCCCACATCGGTAATTACTTTTGTCAAAAGATAACCAGGATTGCCTAAATCTTTTAAACAAAAGCACATCAGGTTCGGAACTTGTACTGCCAGCAGCAGAACCATCCATTACAGCATGAAAACTGCTTTGAAGGACTAATTCGAATATGTGATGTCGACACGGTAGGTAGAGTAAGTCACGATCGAACCTCTTCTCAAAGTTTGTACAAGCATCATTTATCCTACCAGTGTTGCTTGAAGTTGTATCGAAGCACAACTCTTGTATTTTGTGTTCTATGCCCCATTTTTCCACGGCTTCGTATACAGCAGTAGCTTATGCTTCTCCTGTAGAAGACGGTATTTCAGAGATGCCTAATAATTGTTCTTTGCCGTTAAAAGTTACAAATATCGCTAGTCTATCAACCTTCTCTATGCTACTTGCAGCTTAAACTAGCTTGCCATCCCTGTGAAGCACCAAAGCGTTGGAATCGGCGAGATCAAATCTTCCTTTAATTTGTGCTTGCCGTCTCTCCCGCATTTCTTTCCTGCGACGTCGAATGGAAGAGCGATTAATGATAAAGTTTTCAATGTTACGGTGAAAAGCTTCAGCTGCAGCCATTAAAAGATGAACCGCATTGCGGTCGCTGATTTTGCATCTGTCTAGTGCTTCGCAAAGACGTGGAGTTAAAATATCTAGAGTACCTCTTGTACCTGAGGTACTTGGTTCACTCACCAACATTGGATCACTGACACATGATTGTATATCTGACGTGGAATCATAGAAATTTGAATCTGTATCTTCAGTGTCACTACCACATAATGTTGCTGAAGAAACCATGACTTTTTCTTCCATTTCCTCGTGAGTTCTTTTTCTTCTTTCTGCATCTCTTTTTCTGCGTCCCTGTGTTCTTTCTTCAGTTACTTTAAATTTGCGGTCAATGCCAGCCATAGAACCTTGATGTCCTTTCATACGTTTCAATACTAAAAATTGCTTATCCTCTTCGTTCTTCATAATTTCTAACGCATTATCGTGGGCAATATCAAACAAATCATCAAGTTGAGAAACAAATGTCACTCGTTTCCTTTCTTCCACATCAGTTTTTCTGTGCAACCTTTTCTGTAAATCTTGCCATTCCTTGTATAGTTCTATAACTTTTTCAGTGCAATGATCACTTCGTTTTGTGGGAATTCGTGCCTTTTCCCAAAACACAAGAACTTCCTTCACAACTAGAATCGAGCTTTCTTTTATGCTCAACTTAACTACACGCACATTGAAAAAGAAAACACTGAATACTTGTCGTTTTGAAGGCAGTTTTGATCCTACAATTTGGTTCGTAATATGTCCAATGAGGTTGCATTCGTATTCTGTGCGTAAACAGCGCGTAGCTGACTTCGGGGATACTGCCATTGCATGACACGAATTGCTTTCACTTTGCAAAATAACGACAAACTCAACAACAATGTGTACAAAGAAATTAAAACAAACAATTACATAGGAAAACAGTGCACAATCATACGAAGCCTTGACACAAACTGACTGAGCGGTCTTCAAGTCTTCAGTTTTTTACTCCTTTCTACTCAGACGTTGTTATCGTTTAAGTGTTGCAAGATATGCAATGCATGCATGTTATTATTACCAGAACAGTACATTTTATTACATCGGAGCATTTATTTTGCAAAGGTGTTAATTATTACATGATCAGATATAAGTTGAATAAAGGCAGATATGTGTTTGTGGTGAAAAGCTATCCCAAAACGATATCTCACACAACCCCATTTCTATTTAAAATTTTGGGTCTGAATCCACGATGGTGGACTTCAATATGGCCACCGTCATGGTACTACTCAGTTTCAGGTGTGGATTCACGTGCACTACCTCTATCCAAGATATGGTCCCTTTCCCAAGCCGTTTCCAAGTTACAAGGGTTTTTCCAAATTGTGGGCCATATACTAAATATTGTAAATGCATTCAAAACTTAAGGTCGCTTAAATATTCTTCAGTTGAACCAATTTTTTGCACGGATTACTCTGGTCCGACATGGAACCAAATTAGGGGTTGGGAGCAAAGAAATTCGGAAATCGAAAATTAAGGACCAGTATATATATTTTAAAAAAATAATGGACAAATGACAATCAACAATGGCATTTTAGAAAATGGGTTGGATAATTCTTAAGAATATCTATCAAATGAAGTAATCTATAATTTGATAATATTTATTATTGATGAGAAATTTGAAGTCCTGGGCTATGCCGGCTTAAGTTCGCAACCTTCAAATACCTCGGCTAAATGAATTAGCTTCAAACTGAAATAGTTTATTTCATTAATATTAATATTAGATGAGTTGCTTTTCAAAATTTCAGTGCTTTTGTGGATTTGTTCGGAATTTAAAAAAAAAATTAAATAAGATGTGTGACTAGCAAGATATAAGATGAGGGCCCAAAAATTATTACTTAAAAAAATATGTATATTACGATTGGTTTATTCGTGATTTCTAAACTTCGTGTGTGTGTGTGAGTGAGAGAGAGAGAGAGACATAGAGAGAGAGAAAGATAAAAAGAAAGAAAGAAAGAAAGAAAGAAAGAAAGAAAGAAAGAAAGAAAGAAAGAAAGAAAGAAAGAAAGAGAGACTTCCTTTTTATTGACTTTGTAGAGAAACTGTTTCAACTTCATAAAAAAGAGAAAGTTCAAAAGAAATAAAAGTTACACAATAATACAATAGTAGCATTCGTGTATTTACTTTCGATATTTTTACGAAGTTTGTTTAGTAGGTATAAATTGGCATATTTGTGATTACATAGATTGAAATGAATATGGTTTAGGAATTGTAACGGGAGAATCCCAAATAGCTTCTTATGGAATGCATGCAGTGAAAAGCATAAAAACATACCCCAAATATATGATAATAGAATAGTAGAGGGTATAAAATCTGAAATCCAGGGAGGCAAGCGCTCCCCCCTGCCCCTCCCTGCCGACGCCCTTGAGTTGAGATTGAATAACCTTTACTACATACCAAAGAGTTATGGTAAAATATTATGATATATTACTTGCAAGTAAAACTTACTTTTCACAACTGGCGACAGGAGTGAAGATCGTACCTACATGCTTACTATAAGTCTGAAGACCAGAATATTTGAATCTCTCCAAAGATATAAAATAGATACATTTGCTAATCTAACAATCCTCACAATTAAAGTGAATTATATAATCTTCTCATAGAAAAAAAGAGTTCGGTAAATATATACACCATCCAGCAATAACCTCTATGGATGTCATGGCTAGGAAAAGGATTTAAAGATGAAATGTGTGTGTATATCGAAAAACTAATGGACAGTGTAATCAAATCCATAAGCTTTAGTATTGGTAACGAATTAGCCAGAAGTCTACAACGACGTTTGTATATCTAATGTAACACGGTGTGGCAATTATTGAGGTATGATTAGAGTAAATGAGTAGTGCGTGATGGTCGTGTTTGTGTGTGATGTGTGCGTATTTATTTATATGTCATTCGGATGAATCAAGTGTGGTAAGATAAGTTAGGCTGGGTAGATTCGCGATTAGGTAAAAATCGAGTGGAATAGATATTTTTACATTCAAATTATATTATATTTCTATGTGTTATGAGAATCAGTTGACTGAGTGGGTTACGGTTAAATTAGGTTTCATTAAGTCAGGTTTGATTAGATTAGAGTAGATTTGGTTAGTTAAGTATTAGCTTTTACATTATTCATTGCATTCGAGCTTCGAGCGTAGCAGATTATCGTATGCATCTCAATGATGTTAAGGTTGACATGATGATTACGTAACTTCGGGCAAGGATACCTCATATCAGTGTCGTCTTAGTTTATTTTTGTAGGGGGAGTGACTGTGAGATTGTTAGATTATGAAACATAACTACAGTATTTTATACCTGTGGAGTGATTCAAATGTTCTGGTCGTAGTCACAGTTACGACGAGTTGACTATATTGTAATGTCAAATGGAAGATTATATCGCTATAAATGGAAAATGGTTTAATGAAGTAATCGTATACTTTAATTCCAAGCCGACCGGGTGGCCAAGCGGTAGGCCATCGGTTCGAAGGTCCCGAGTTCGAGTCCCGGAAGGGGCATGGGTGTGGATTTTAACAGCTAAAAGCAAATCGTGACGGGCCGAAGTCCAAAGTTACTAGACTCGCTCATATAAAAAATAAAGTTTTCGATTTAAATTCCAAGTAGAACTCCAACAGTAAGTTGAACTGTATTACAAGGCAGGACTATTATATTTGACTTCTGGACGAACAAGAATTTTCTTCTGTGGAATGTCTCCAAGACGAATAAAACATGTAATCCCCTCAAAATT
>JAGDQP010057298.1:0-12772 GCA_022664845.1 Lepisma saccharinum | reverse complement strand
TCAGTTTTAGCAACCGAAGTCTGGAATGGTACCTAAACTAATATCTTGGACACTGTCTTCTCCATTCATGTCACGTGAAGAATATTCTCCAAGGGACGTCATTTCTCTCATGTGAGACGGTCTTTGGACACAGTTGGCTCCGTATGTCATAGAAAATAAATTGAAACACAAATAAAAATGCAAAATAAAACAAAAAATATCGAAACAAAATTTTAATTAAAATATAAAATTAATAGAGACTACGCGTATCATAGAAAATAAATGAAAATAAAATCCAAATAGAAAATAAACTAGATATTTAGAAACTGGAATAGAAAATTACAGAACTATTAATAAACGAAACCAAATTATACACTGGTCATAACAATAAATATTTATAACAATATATTAGTTTTATTGAAAACACATTTGAGTCCTTTATATAACTAGATATAAAAATACAATACATGGTTATAAACTATTTAAACGGCATGTTGGTGCTGGAAACTCTGTTGGGTTAATTCTGATTCATGTTGTCCTTTGAGTTGTGTATACATCTGGCGTGTACTTAAAAGGCAGTACGAGTGCAGGGTTGCTACTTTTCTGTTTAAGATAATCTGGATAGGTTCTGTACAAGACATGTAGGGGTGCCAGTAGTCAAGAGCTGAAACCAGATGGCGTTCAGTGACCCTGGCCGAAACTTTATCCGAATGACTCTAAAATCCGGTCATAGCTCAAATGACAAGACTTGCTTTGTTCACGGTGACCTGATGATCGAATCTAGACTCAATCGATCCGCTGTCTCAATCTTCACCTGGTCTGACTCCTGACCTGTTCTCATTCCTGCTTTTTGATTCAATGTTATCGCTTGTGATATTCCTCGAAAAGTTGGCTCAAGTATCTTAAATTACGCTGCTTGACTGTTGCTAGGGAACAAACACATATTGTGTGGTAAAGTTCTGGGACACTGGTACACGAAACAACCACACATGAGCATACACATTATGCTAACTTTATTCACAAAGTATGATTGATATTTATCAACATAGAAACAAACCAAATAAAAAAGGGAAGAAAATTAGCTTCAGAGCAGTATACTGCAATGTCGTCAAATGTAAGCTTCCCATGAATGCTGACAGACCTTGTCACAACAGCAGGCAGTGTAACCACCACGCACCTGTTTCGCATATTCTCCATGAGATTATTCAGATGTTGCGTTGATATGTTATCCCATTGCTCTTTTAATGCAGTTTTAAGGCCCTGCATGGTCCGAGGTGGTGGTGTTCGCTGTGCCACACGTTTTCCGCAAGCGCTCTAAGCATATTCGATGGGATTCAGATCTGGAGAATACGCAGGTCACTCCATTGGAACGATATTCTCACTCTCCGTTACTTTTGCAATTCGAACAGATCATTGGGGACGGACATTGTCGTCCTTGAAAACATAGCCAGTACCCACTGAACTGCGGAAAAGACAAACATATTTCTCGAAGTTCTCGGTATAGTACCGTTCACCTGTGACAAAACTTCTTTCAAAGATATAGGTGTTCTTGCATTCGTCATGATAACTATCCATACTGTAACTCCAGGACCACCATAACTGTCATATTCAGGGATGTTTTGCAGACTGTAACGTGTTCGCCCTTTCTCTCAACACCAGTTGATGTTTTAAATCACTTGCCACACTGAACCGGGATTCATCTAAGTACATCGCCGTCTCAATCACAGTATTGTACACATCACTGTAATCTGGAACGTCGGTGTTTGGGAGATAATGGCACACACCGAACTGGCTTCCAAACATAACACCCGACATTATTCAGTCGTTGTGAAATGTTTCTAGTGAACACAGAGGTGTCTGACTCTCTTGACACAGCGGCTTTTATCAGACAGCAACTCACACTCGATGCGACTCCCATCGCACGCACAGTCTCAGTGATACTTTCACCAGCCTCAAGCCAATCAATGCCCTTTCACGATCATAATCACTCAGGTGACGCCTTCCAGGCATCTTTCAATAGAAAATTCACTTTACACAACACTATTGCACTGAAACATACCGCTACCTTTCCACTGACTGCTTTTGAACATTCCTGTTAAGGATTCTCGACTAGCGCTTTTCTTTATTCGAATGTCACGACTACTCCCTAGTGCCCTCCATTGGTCGCTTTGTGCAGATACAGAACCGCGGAGAAAACATAAATGCAGAATTCTGTTCCCTAGCAATTGTCAAGCAGTGTAATTGTAATATATGCACTCTAAAAACAATAAAAGAGGACAAAAAAAGGAGTAACATTGAATGGCTTAAACCATCTGTTCGTTTACGCGGATGATGTAGAGTTATCAGGGGGTGATATAAACGCAATACAAAATAACATCGATATCTAGTGAGCTATTTGTGGTTTTGTATTAAAACTTTTTTAGTGGATAGTTGTCATTTTGTAGTAGTAAGCAGTGCAAACTCATTTATATACGTATTTTTATGGATATCTCCCCTTCTTTCTCTGTCCCTTGTGGTTTGCCTGCTCTCGATGGTTGAATATTAAACCTAAATCAAAAATATTACTAAAGAACTTTAAAACGCATGTGAAGATATAATACGACAAAAGCAGTTTTCACAGGGTATATACAGTACATTTGATATAATAATGAAATATGTAATTACTGTATACAGTAGATTTTGAAAGTGGTTACCATTAATCTGAAGACACATTTGCGTATGGGATAACATTTCACATGACAGCTTGCCTATTCTATTGCTCTCCATTTCTTGAGCCGATTTTGTATTGTCAATTTGGCTGGAATCTGACGATTTTGGAAACCTGTCGGCTAACATTTCCTTTATCGCCTTTATCGAACGTTCTTGCATGTGAAATTTCACTATGACAAACTTTTCTTCACTTCAATACAGCATGTTAAACTACACTGCACGCAAACACCGAAACATTACGTCCGACAAAAGGCACTCACCGTAATCACTGAAATGCGCCTAAGAAGACGGATCATTGTTGTCGGCATGCTGTACAATAATGGCTTTGTTGTCGGGATGGCGTGTTATTGTGACTCCACCCACTATCAGCGTATTTTTCAGTCTACATAACGTGTGAACTTTTTCGGAACCAGTATCGTAATATACATGACATAACTTACATGAAATATACATTTTGTATACTAATCGGAACGGCCATAGTGTTTCGCGCCGCACCGGATATAAAATGCTAAATGAGTAACTTATAGAAGTTGGTTCTTCAAATTTTTAGCTCAAGAGAAAGGACAATCAGAGGATGGCGACAAAACGAAAGTAGAATCTCTAAAATACGGCTACAAAGATAAGAATTAAATTTAGAATATTTTCATTAGACTAGACGTGAGTGTACATATATTCATAAACCAATGACTTAACCAAGGACTCGTGTGAATGCAAAGTCAGGTAAACTAATTTACTTGGAACAGATCCTCTGCCTGATTGAAAAGAAAATCATCTTGGTTTTCCAAACACGTGTCTTTGTTTCGCCATTCATATGTTACTCTTGCTCCACCGAACCATTGAGACTGACCTGAATCTTTCGGCTCACTGAACACAGAGACTTGTCTTCTTTGGAAGTTGAAAATATCTTTTGTCTCCGACAGCTAACCAAAGTTTTCTTCAGATATTCTTTTCTTTAGTGTGTCTAACTGCATGAAAAAGTTGGTGTGGCTTTCTTCCAATAAATGAAATCTTTTAGAAAATCTCAGGAAATACTTTTTTTTTAACGATGATGAAAGTTTTCTTATATTATTTGTGTCAAAAAAGAGATACGAATTGGTAAAAATATATTTAGATATTATTTATAAACAAGAAGTTTAACATTCCATTCTTGTTTTATGTGAAATTTATATTAGTAACAAAATCCTAGATGTTAAACCATTACTCATGTTGTTTAACAAGGTCACAAGGTATCTGTAAGAATAATGTATGAACACCCTCAAAGAATATTACAAAGATTATTGGAATAGTACGTTTTGTATGCTGCTCTAAATTTTAAATTTTGTACTTTGAACGTTTATTGAAGAAAATGTTTTCACCTTGTAAATGTAAGAACAAATGAGGACAGTCTTACACGTAAAATATATAAATAAAATTCGAACTCAAAACCTTTCAAATTTGCCGAGAACAAAGAAACCATTTTCTGTTGGGTTACAGTACTTGGTTAAATGTTGGATAAATCTTCACCAAAATCTTATTTTTTACTACTATTCACGCTCATTCTATGAAACCGAAAGCTTTCGATATTTCATTAGAAAAGACCACTATAAATGAACCACAAGACCTACAGATAGCAAGATCATATACTGAATTCCAAGAAAGAAAATCGAGCTATAGGGACTGACTCGACACGAGTAACCATGTACCATGTATGTATTTCTTATTGATAATGCAATCTATTGAGTTAATTGATTCAAAATAATCTAAAAGAGATTGGTGATTTGATTGTAAATATAAACGATAGGAAAATAATATCAAATAAGGCGTTAGTTTCGTAATTAGGACACAGCTTGAGCTTCTCCGTGACCGTCTAATTTAGTAAGTCTACAACAACTCCAATGGCAGGGTGGTGATAGTCTCGTAATCCTTATAACATGGTATGCCAATTCACTGATGCGATCATGCTTAATTTGAATCTGGCTGTTACTATCTTGCCAACTTTGAATTTTGGAACAAAGTTACCCGTACTTATTGATATGCATTTTAGATGCTTACAAATGAGCGTGAAAGTATGTATTATGAAGGAATGTTGACATTGCTGCCATGAAATTTGAACTCTGAGAATGGTGGGTGGAAATTATACTTGGAGACATCAGATATCACGTTGGGACGTCCGAAGGCCATGATCCCACCAGCCACCCCTACATTGATCCAGATTTGGAAATGGTAATAACAAGGCACCAATTTGCAGTCTTAACCTAGTTGCAAGAAAAGGCTAGGTTACTTTCTGACTCTGTATCTAAAAGGTCAGATCATTATACCAACGTATGTCCCGTATCCGTAGAGATGAATCACATTAAAATAAAATAAAAAAACAATATAGTAATAACATAATAAAATGATAGCATAATAATAATATACTCTCGTTCACCACAAAATGACTGATCCGTGTAAAAGTGGATCTGTCGTTAGTAATGATAATAATAAATAAATATTTATATGTTAATTATGATGGTGATGATGAGTATACTGTTGATGAGTGATAATGAATGATGATTATAAATATATGTGTGAACAAACGGTTTTATGGATATGAATGGATACTAATATCCAAATGATTATTATCAGACATCACATATAGTTGATGACAGAGGTTAATCTATTTAGATGACACGGTGAATATGGGCGAGGAGACAAAGCACAAATATCTAAGATGTCACTTACCCACTCTATCGTTTAGGTGTTTTGCTTTCATGAATTTTTGAATGGTGGAATTAATTTTATTATTTTATTTCTGAACAGCACATAGAGTGGTAAAAGGAACAATAAGTAGTTATAATACAGAAATATATAAAATACAATTTTAGTACCTAATTTATTTATAAAATCATTTGTCAACTTGAATTAATTACATAAACAGGGAAAATATATATTCAGTGGGATTACAGTCTGATAAGATTAGGACTATCGTATTGTAGAGAATTCATTTCACGTTCCTCCAGTTATTCCGTACTCATATGAGCCCGCATGCAAGTCATCCTTTTGAAATATATCACTGCGTTCTGGAAATATGGATGCAGATGATTAAGTAACAGTTCCTTGTAGTGTTTACCATTAAGACCAACAGTTCTAGAATATGCCAAGATAATTTTCCTTAGACCATGACAATGCCATCTACTTGTTGAACCCGCGTAGCACTGGTTTCCGCTGCTTACACCAGATAAGAACACGGCTATAAACATGGTTTTACAGAATCTCACCATTCCTGATGAACCATTGAAGCCTAGGCATTTTCATCTATGACCTCCGGCTATGAAACCCTAATCAGCATGGTATATGTTGCAAGTTGATGGTCTAAATTGGTCGTACTATCACGGTTTTTGAACTGGTGGGTCAACAGTTGAACTGTGGTACGTAGTTTCTGAGAAACTAGCTGACCTTCACTGGTCTCTTTGATGAACAGCACATGATCGGGTGTTGTGTGATCTGCTGGATGTTTGTCCATGATTCGTCCAGTCTTGGTACACTCTTCACTGCATAGTAGGTATCGAAACAACAAACAAGTATATCTATTTCCGCACCTTCCTAGTCTGCAGTCAAATTGCCTCACGTCGCTAAGATTATGATTGATAACATCTGCTTTCTTGTGTGTTGAAGCAGGAGTAGAAATATCTATGGTAGCCGATCCCAATATGGCTACCATATGGTATAACCTCATTGTTCTCAATATGCTAGCCTGTAGGTCCTATTAATTGAAAGGTCACTTAATTTATTTACTAACCTTGGAAATCCAGTATAATACATCAACACAACAATAATATTAGAAACAGAAATAACCTTTGTTGTGGTATATTGTTAAATGACAAAAGGATATCAATGTTCTGTATTTGAATAAAATGATACAGAACCGAAAACTGCTTCATTATGGTCATCTCCGCTAACATCCAACACAATCAATGAACATGTTATAAAGAGCCCAGAGGTAGCATTGCATCTGGGAAATTAAGATGGATAAAAACCAGCACAAATTCACAAGAATATTGGTGGTTTCGAAATGACTCTTTCAAGTGCTTACATCAGGTGATGCTTCCAGACAATGTAACTGTAGCCTCAAGCAGTGCTATAATCTCAAGCAGCAGAGTTATTACCATCTATCAAAAGAAAAAAAAGAAAAAGAAAATCTTAACTTCCAGTATGATAGAGAATGGAGTGATTTTGTACACCTCTAGAGGCAAGATTAATTTATCTAATGTAGGAGCCATTCGGTTTTTACCTGGCATACAGCAAAGTTTGGCTCTATTGATAGGTGCGGCGTGCACTATTATTTTCGAGGAATTTTATAAAGGCCTAATTGTATAAAGGCCACTCATTCGAGTTATGTGTTTTGAATGATTGATGATTATCGACTAACACACTAGTGTACAAATGATACCATACATTTGGTCAGTGAAGCTAAAGTATTTGACAGCTAGATGTGATATTGTGTGTATAAGCGGAACTGCACAACTCTCAGTAAGATGCAGTGATGAATATCTTTACTTAAATTTCATATGGGCCTACTCATTGTAGCGACGTAGTGGAAACTGAAAGCTGATTATGTAGTGTATTTCAAGCTGACAAACGATCATAAAATAAATTAGGTACTAAAATTATCACCAACTGTTCTATATTTATTATCTGCATTTTTTTTCGTTTCTACTCTATTTAGCCAGTCTATGTGCTACTCAAAAATAGAATTTTAAATTAAGTTTGACATTAAGCAATTAATGAAAAAGAAACACCTGAGTGACTGAGTGGTGAAGTTATATCTTGCATATCTTCTATGTTTTAACTCTTCGTTCCACACCCATACGTTAACCACTAACATAAACGATAGTATCTCCAGAAATAATTTGTCACGTTTTCATTGTTTTCTGGCTCGACATTCTATTCAGCATCGTCAGCATAACCTTCGATTGTTATATTTTTAGAATCACTTCTAAGCACAGAATAAACGCATAGGCATCTAGGCACACAATTCAAATTGCTTCATGCTGACAAAGTTGTGCCCGTCGCAGTTACATCCAATATGATCACATCAGTCAGAAAATACAAAGAAGAAATATTGGACATACCAAGGTAGAAGGTTTATTGACTTGACTACCAAATTATAACGTTTTCCTATAACTCTCTTATTAACGTCTCTACCCTTGCGTGATTCCTAATTTTACTTATCTAATTGTGTACGTTGTTATGTGACGAAGAGGCAAGAAGAAACACCAATTTGGCAATACATTCTTACATCGTTCCTGTATCACAACTCCTTTCTCGAATACCAACAGACATAAGTTTTCAAACTATGGAACATATATTGCTGAGGCACAACAAGGTCTTCAGATGGTTAGTAAATAGTTTTATGATGGCAAGTCCAAAGGCAGTTCATACGAGAACACTTTTTGGCTACAGTTATCTTGTCTTCCGGTTTGAATAGAATGGAAAGATTTTTCTTGGAAAACAGGATTCACCTTTTTCAACAATAAAACTTCTGCTTTAGGATCAGAAATCGCTACTTACGCATGAAAGATGTTTAAAGCATTTCCCAGTCAGCATATTTTTAGTAACACTATTGAAGATGCCATAGAGTTTAGGGGATGGAGACCTAGTAACATTTTCTAAACTCTATTCTCAATAGTTTTGTTAAGTTATCGGCACACTTGTTTGTTCGTTGATGTACAAGCAAGAAATTTTTACCCATACGGAAGGAATTGTACAGTGGCATTTTGTAAATTTCCACATCGAACATGATTTTCGCAATCTTATAATGCATAATATTATATTAACAAAAGTTGTTAAAACTGAATATCGTTAGAAATTGAACATTGCTAATACTAAAATATCCTCGGGAATAGAGTAACGCTTACAGTAAAAAATCATCTCAAATCTTTCACTTAGGAAAATTATTGAAAATCATTTAATTTGGAAAGTCGTTGTAATCGACCATCATGGATATGAGAAAGAAGGTTGGAAATCAAACGTCGATCACACAGAATAATAATTCAATATCGATAATAGATTTATCGAATTTGACTTTTCTCCGTATGAGATATATTGATATTGTAAATTATCCTTCGACTGGTCAATGTATCGTAAAACCATACAGTTTTAAACAAAAGACGCTACAGTTCCGTCCGTAGGAACTAATAAATTTGAAACAGTCCAGTAAAGGAACTAAACTTTAGAAGCTTTCACTGAGAAAATGATTCGGTAATATCACCTAGCACTAAATATCTCCTAGTAGGTAGAGCTACCATACGTCCGGGTATAGTCCGGAATTTCATGTTCTGTCCGGGGGTCGAGAAAAGTCCAGGGTTTTAGATTGTTTAATAAATTATAGAGTTTCGGCTCAGACTCCCATAGTGATAAACAAATAATTATAATAAATATTTATCCTGTACTTATAAATTTTACAAGCAGCGATGTTTATTACGTTATGGGTTCAATAGGAATAACAATGAAACATATAATTATTGTTCTCTGCGTTTCAAAGGGTGCATATTCTACAATTTTCTGTATGAAATTTTCCTTTAATGAAACAAAAGTATTATAAAATGCTTGTAGAGTAAATTTTGAAGAAGTCAAACAAAAAATTGATTACTTGCTTGATGTTTGGTACCAGTACCAAATTACACAATGCAAGTTTTATGGATATGGTTACAGAGTCAAGGGTTGGCTTCTCAAAATATGTTAGCCTTACTAGTAGGTTGTAATTTGCCATGTGTAGTTATTAGGAGCAACGTGAGAAAGTATCAACTTGCAACCCATACGCTGACCCTTAACTTGAGAAGCAAATATGTTGGTGCTTTATTGATAATAAACAATAAGCAAATAAGGATCACAAGCACGAATTTAATCGTCGGATGATATAACCAGGTTGGTTCCTGAAACATCGACAAATATCCGAATTTTATAAGCACAGCAAACTGATATATTTTAATATTGACAGGACACTAATGTTTTACAGCTGGAGAAAAAAAAATCTCTAAAACATAATTATTGACATCGGGAAAGATACAATATTTCCATTGTATATATATTATTTTAAAGATATCCACTTACCTAATACAATCCACATGACAATAACATTGCCTCCGATGGCGACCAGCAACATCAGAGCAAACACTGTTGTCCACGCTAATTGTTGCCACCACTCCATGGATTGTTTACGACGTGACGAGGAGGAAGGGGAGCTAGTGGCGATGCCATCAACAATAGACCGGTCTGAATACAAACTGTTATTGTAGTCTGATGTCCAGTTCGCTTCCGTTGTTCCACCGTACACTATGTATTGAAGCGTCTTATTCACGAATATTTCCGCACTCATTGTTGATAACACATTGTCAAAGGTCACTAATTCCTCAAGGCCCGTTTGACCCAGCACATCGACTGTATCGATTTCTGGGATGTGGTCCAAACGTAGAGTTTCCGACATTTGGTTGAAACCGGTTCCCAAGCTGCAAGAGAAAATAACATAGGCAGATTAATAATCCGGATGAAATAAGTAATAAAGGAAACAAAATCAAATACATTGAAAAAATAACCATCTATAAAAAAATGAGAAAATATACAAAATAGATTAGATTTTGTATTCTGTTACGTTGCAAGATGTAGAAAAGTTTTACGTTTGAATGATGTTTGGTGTCAAGAACGACCACAAAGGAAATGTTTGTCACAGTTGTTGGAAGCATTCGCTTACAAAAGAAGTAAAACAAAAGCAGACAATACGTATGGGAATAGCACTCACAACTTCTAGCGCACGAACCGAACTTGCTAACCACTCCAGCACGACAACCCTTGAAGACAGACTTTCTCAATTTCTTGTTATTATTTACATATTGAGCTTTTCCCTTTCTTTATTGCTATCAAATATGGTTTATATCTTCATATTATCTTGTATTACTATGTTTGGCGTGTATAAGAAGAATTCTGGAAAATACATCTATCAAAATAATCGGAGTAGGAATTATTAAAAGTGTAATGTGACGAGCAACTTCCCTCAGGATTTTTTTACGGTAGCTCAGCGTAGGAGAGTGCATCACGTTGAACGAAAGAAATAATCTAACCTGACTTTTCAAAATGCATTTCCGTGAACTACAAAATCCAGCTATCGACGTACTTTAATTGTGTGAGAAATCATCAAAAATTGATTATATTTTGTGTTGTGCCAAAAGTTTCTTTAAAATATGTGGCACCATGCAAGAAACCCTTAAATTTAAAAGAGAAAGAGATAATGCCACGAATGTAATTCTAAATATGTCGTACGTTATCTCTCAAATCGTGGTACTTGTAAAGTAATAATATCCGAGAAATAAAGAGAACAAAACAGACCACCCACTGCTATTCTATTGAAAGTCCAAATAATACAATCTTGATTTTCTCAGAACAGCTTCAGTAAAGGTTATGGTTATCATGCACGACGCCACAGAAATTTAAGAGGAGCCTTTGTAGCCATAGTAGTTTCTGTGTTGAATGTCGTCACCAGTCAGAAAGTCAGAGAGACGGACAGAGTGGTTCTAATACTTTGTAGTAGTTTGTAATGAAACTTAAAATATGCGACATATTCAATCACCTTTTGTAAAACCGATACTTCCACCAGTGATAATCTACAGCAGATTTCAAAACAAAAATAATGAACTGACAAATAGGACAATGTGTTGTTACTTATGAATTTTCTAAGAAAATTAATTGTTTTACTTTTAACAGTTAAAAATAATATACCATTACGTAAAAAGAACGTTTATGTTTTTCATTAAGAAGACTGCAGTCGGTTTGTCAAAACACCCCATCTCGTTCTCGGAGAGTAAAAGCATTCATCCTAATTTCACTATCCGCTGTTCAGTACGGTCTCAGCCACTCCGTTGTAAAGCGAATGTTTTTTCGTTACAGTGAATTAGATTCCTTTTTGAGTTTTCCTAGAATATAAGTGAAAAATTGGCAAGGACAGGAAGTGAACACGCAAAGTCTCGTCATAGCCTCTTGGGTTAACTAACTTAGCCATGAAACCGTTAACCAGTTTAATCATTAACCAACTTAGCTATGAAACCGTTAGCTAACTTAACCATGAAGCCGTTAACCAACTTAGCCATGAAGCAGTTAACCAACTTATCCATGAAACCATTAACCAACTTAGCCATGAAGCCATTAACTGTCTTAACCGTGAAGACGTTAACCAACTTAGCTATGAAACCATTAACTAACTTAGCCACGAAGCAGTAAAATCGTGACCGTTTTTCGTTATAGATTTAAGATTATCGACGCAAAACTGACGCAGTAAGTCAGATGTTATCCAATACATGGTGAACAAAGTGTGGGCAAGAAATCTGGAAGAAGTATTATTTTTAACAAGTGATGCATAAGAAATATATCTTGTGAAAGGAAATTCGTTGACCCTCTTGTAGAGAATTTGTAGACAGAACTGAGAATTTTACAAGAAATATATTTTCTTACGCTCTTCTTCTTGGAGCACAAAAACAAATTTACTGTGTGTTATTGATGATAATTCTGTAGTTTAACTAAAACAGCATTTGTATTCGCATAAAAGGCCCATTATTTTCTTTCTCTTTAACTCAGGGAATAAATGTCATGTAAGAGTAAGCTTACACGGAGACTGTACGAAGTGTCAGAACCCGATTTGCATGAAAAGCGGTACAATATTAGGGGACAGCCGTGTATTAATATGTAATTATATTCCAGCTGCTTTAAAAGCGTCTGCTACGAATTGTGAGCCAGAGAAGAAATGAGGCAATGCAAAATGTGATGCAGAGGTAAAGCGGACAATGTGCTTATGCGTCATCTGCTGTATATACCAAACGGTCAACTATAACATAAACATGTCGCCAATGAATTTCTGTCATATGTGAGTGTCTACTAGAGACCAACTTTGGAAATCCTACTTGGATATATATCTGCTATAATATTGTGGACGAATTTCATACGAAGTTGATAAGTCACTGGAACCTGTGGAGTAGATTGTGTCGTCCTATATGTTGAAGGTGACCTCGAAGACAGTGACGCCGCTCACGATGAACGCAACCATGGCGGTTACCCATCAGCAGCAAAACAGCCAAAAAAA
>JAGDQP010057296.1:0-10948 GCA_022664845.1 Lepisma saccharinum | reverse complement strand
TTAACAAAAAAATGTGCGGATAACGTCTAACTGATTGTAATGTAACTTTTTTTTTATCTTATAAAAACAGTGTTTATATGCTTGTGCCAATTTTCAGGACTGAACTTGCCTTGTAAAACGAATTAGATATGACTATTTTTAGTGATCTAGTTCCTATTGATTTTCAAGTTCTACATTGGTATTATTTTTGGGCAGAGAGAGGGTGTCGGATTAGAAATTTCCACACGTCCGATTAGAAATAGTAAAAATTAGCAAAATTTACAGGAAAAATGGGTAAGTTAATAACTTATTAGGCGTGAAAAAAGAATCAACGGGAAGTGTATCTAATAAGAAGCAAGAGCAGTTGAATTTGGGACTACTTACGAGTGGTGGAAGATTTGAGTCATGAAAAAATTCTGTATTGATTGGTTACGGAAAAAACTGATGACTATACTTCCTTTTCCTCTCAGCATTATGGTGTATGCTTGGGTAAAACTTAAAGAATTAGTGTGAAAAGAAAAAGTTGCAACGCCACCACGTTGTGGAGACTGGTCAACATGTCGCTCTCATAATGTGGGAATTGGGTAGATGACGTCCTAATTCCAGGAATTGCTATAAGTAAAACTCTGGCTGGCAGACATAAGCAATTTGGCGGGCTTCTAGCGGTCCTCCATCGGTTTTTCAACTTATACCGGAGGCGGGTCGTGGGCGGATGCACCATATATCCCACCACTTTCTCTACCGTGAGCCAAGCCCGCATCTCGTCCGTGGGTGGGATTATAGTGGGAGAGGCTAGATATGGAACCCTGAAGCACATCGATATAGGCCGATATGAATAATGGGAGATCTGAGAATTTTTTTAGGGTAGTTCTATATATATTACAAAAAAAAGTTTGCTTATGAGGAAGTAATATGTTAAAATAAAACCTGACACACAGGAAAGAAAATACAAGCATTGGAACTTGTACCTTATCATTGAGAAAGTAACCAGTGTGTTTTATACGAAAATGAACACAAGGTAATCGGATCAGGTTTTTTTTTTTTTTTTTTTTTTTTTTCAACGTCGAGATAGATTTCGGGCGCGGAGTGGCAAGAGGTGAGGTCGCTCGCTTTCTGTGCACGTGTTTATGGGTTCAACTATCACCGGGAGTCTACTGAACGGAATAGTTCAAAGCTCACTTTACTCAAACCTTACAAACTCACCAGCTCGTTTAGGACGTTAATCATTCGGTCAATCGAGACAGTTTATAATATAACGCAACTTTCTTAGCTAAGGTTTGAGTAAAACTTCTTTCTTGGGCTGACCCTCCATACCACCAGTAAATAGGAAGAGGGGGGGGGTATTATATCTTGGTAAGAAAATATGGTCAACGTATATGTTCATGATGCGTTTCGTCCTCTACAAATTTTTCTGCAAATCATGAAGGACGAATGGGTTAAACGTCAATTCCTTTTACACTTGTACAAGTGGATATAACTTGGAATATGCATAGGTGTGAGAAAAAAATTACCAAGAATTTGTATGCCATAGCTTGATTGGCAACTTGCAATGCATTAACAGTCTTGTCCAGGGTTTGAAAATAAAACTGGTATTTTTTTAAAAAAAAACCAGTCCACCTGGACTCAGGCGGGTTTTTTCGAGTTTAATCGGACTTTTTCAAGTTTTTTTTTTCTGGTTTTAGAAATAAAATGTGAATGTATATAACAGTCAAGCTGTGTACAGATCGAACCAAGGACCCCACGCATCAGAGGTGGGCGCAATACCACTGAGCCACCGCGGCCCGAGCAGAATCTGAACTGCTTCCCAAGCCCAACCTTCCCAATTTCACTTGGCCGTCCAGCACACCAACCACCAGACCTCAATAGACGATGTAACCACATTTTTTTTCTTTATTCTCATGACTTCCTGATTAGCTCTGTGTTCTGGATAATAAGTGCTCAGGGGCCGACTGGTAATCAAAGGCCCTTCGTGGTAGTGAGCGTTATGACGCGTGGGCCCCAAAAAGAACTTGCAAGGGTCCTTACAGTACTGATAAGGTGTTAAAATACGAAGTATTAAGTAAATAGTGTTTTAAAAAGAATATGAATTGTTAAAGCACTTACATGACGCCCTCTTTGCTTTTTGTGAGGGTCCTACAGTAGACCTATGATTGAAACTTTAGCCCTGTCTTTATGTTGGTCATAATGTCTTGTGTCAAAATTTGGAAGACCGGCAAGATCCTCATGTTATCAGCAGAAGCAAAAGTGGATTAAGTGTGGGATACTTTATTGGGTAACATAACGCTTCCAAGACAAAAGGGTCAGAGGGCCCATCCGGGAATTCCCGCCCGGGCTAGTCCGCCCCTGCAAGTGCTGTATCAATATTGTATATGTTTGAAAATTTATATTATTATTGATAATATTTGTAGAATTTAGTAATTTCGTACTGAATTTGGTACGACTAAGACGAAGTTTATAATTTTATTATCAACTTTAACAATAACGTAATTTGTAAGTATTTGCAAAGATTAAAAGTAAAGAGCATCAAAATCTATCTCATTCTTTTAGTTGGAAGAGTTAATTAGTTCTCGTGATGGTACTGTTACAATCTAAAAGGCGATGGTTTTCTTTATTATGAACTTTTGTAAAGTGCCCTTATTTCAGTAATTTAGATAAAATTAATGAAAAAAAAAAAAGTTTTTTTTTTTTCGAGTGGGCCCGACCTAAAAAAAGGGTATTTTCGGGCTGGGCCCACCTTGGCAAACCCTGGTCTCGAGTCCTGTTCATTCCGTTGATTCTGACTGAGGTTTCCCAGATCTACCAGACGACTGCTGGGATAGTACCTGCAATACAGATTCTGGCCACTTACCTTTCCCGGACGACTTATTCGTCGAGGGGCATTACCCTTCAGACCAGTAACTGATTTAGGCACAGCGGCTCACAACTGTCGTGAAAGCAAGTACAATGCAACTGCGAATATCTACAACTGAAATACACATACATGTGAAAACATTTAAAAAATCGATAGATGAATATTATTAACCCGCATTATTGCTTGATGACAATAAAAAAGTTTCAACTATGAAGAATACTGTTAAACAGTTACCGAAGAAAACTATTACACCTTTAAAATGCTTCCTTAACTAGTATTAGAAACATGGCTTTATTTTTTGAAAGATGTGCAATTGTAATGTTAATAGTTCGTATATAAAACAAAAGATTGTAATAATGCTGGTAAAATTTCAATACGGGTATTTAAAAGCATAAATCTGAATATCTACAACTCTATCATCTGAAATTGTTTGGCAGAGTCTTAGAACGCTTTATAAGACTTCGCTTTTTTCTGTATGAAGCTAACAATGATGATGTAGATAGTACAACAAAGCAAAGCTGGGGTGAGGGGTGTTACTTATCATGCAAGAAGTTGATTTGCCATTCCCCTCTTATCCGAAAAACTCAATGTCCATTGACCCATTTTTTTTCATTTACAGTAACTTCTGCAATACACATATCAGGACAAAAATTACTCGAAACTAATGCCATAACACAAAATAACGACATTCATGCAAACAGCAGTTTACCAATAATAACAAAAACAAGAAGCCGAATTCAGAATTGTTCTATGGAGTGCCTAGCGCTGTATTGCCACTCAAAAAATAAATAAATGCATCTGAATATGGCTGATAAATACTAAATTAATTAACAAAGTATTAAACTTACTAATTGTTTGTCCCAAAGAAGTAGATCCAGTATGAATTTAGCTTCTTAGAAGGCTTCTTGCCTCCAACGTCTTTGTTTGGATTTGCCACCTGCAAGGAGAAACAAAGAATATAAATTATTTGAATCTATTGAATCAGAATTACACTAGCAATTTTATTCTTAATAGCGTAACTAAGCATGACTTCCTTGCAGCGCCAGTTTTATTATGCCCATTCGCTTAAATAAAAAAAAAAAAAATCTCGATTTCCAAATTTGTTCGTAACTCATTTAGTAAAAGTTTGAACTTGAAAACACTCGACCGCGGTAGTCGAGCAGTCTAAGACGTAAGGCCAGTCTCCAAGGTTTTGGCTTCGAATTTCAGCCTGGGTGATGGATGTTTGGGAAGATCAGAATGACAACTAATAGAATCCCGATGTACCGAAGTCATTAGATTAAAAAAAAAACAGCTAGCACACCAATACTATATAGAATTATTACTATTGAAAGAAAAGACTATGTAAAAATATTGGAAACAAGTATTTTCCGTGACTTTCCACAGCAACTTAGCCCCCATGTCCATAAATAAACAAATGCACGTAAAGCTTTGAAACATGAAACTGATTCAATGACAGATATTGATAATGTCCTAAACGAACTATTAAGCTCCTAACGACGGGACCTACAGTATTTGTCAAGTGGATTCTTAATTACTCTGCTGAATGGGCTTCCACGAGACCTGAAAATCACAAACTAGCACATAAAACATCCAAGTCTTACTCCAGTTTCCATTATTGTATCTTCCATTCATACTTCTGGTTCTGATCATACTTGAACTACTGTCCTGATCTTTTATTTATGACCTCTAGACATCTATGGCTCAGACAAGGACAAGGATATGGGAAGGAGACAGGCACGACCTAAGTTGAAGGTACCATCACAACATTTACTTGTTGCGGCTAAAGAAAACCCTGGAAACACGGTCAGAATGGTCGGCCGCTAGTGTCGAACCTAGAAATTTCCGAAATGCTCAGCCAAATGAGTTGCGGCCGCTCGGTCACTATCCCCTCTTTCATGAAAATGCGTTACTGGTAAAAGCTAACTTATATTACTGTTATTTGAGCTTCTACACAAAAACTATCAGTCCTGTATAAATAACCAAAGCCCTTTCCCACTTTTATATTGTCATTTATACGTTTACTAATTCAAACATATGCTCTAAACATGCCTTACATTTTGCCATACCACACTACCTTTTAGAATCGTCTCTGTAGGGTTTTCTACTTCATTCGTTTCAATGCTTTCTCCCGTACATGAAGGGCTAAGCAACATTTACTTATAACCTCCGTATATAGCACCAAGACATTTCCAGAATATATTCACAGCATCGCCCGTTTCGTATGTACCTGTTATTGGGGCATATACTCCCTTACAGGTAGATTGCAATGTTCCTTACCTCGAGAGAAAACCCCTTACACTATCTCTGGTCAACTAGCTTGTGGCTCTTACAAAGTAATTCGGCAAATTTTATGTATATTAATAACGGTTGAATGTATCTATGCGGAATATTCACATGTTGACTTTAAACGTACTCATATTTCTATTCTTCCAGCAGCTTGCAACACGAATGAGATTAGAACAGTGATTCAGAGCAAAGTGGAAGAGCAGCGTGGTATGATCTGAATTTTGTGGTCTTAACAGTTATACCAAATGAGATACAAAAAATTGTGCGTCACTATGGTTCCTTATATTAAGGAACGAATGGTGTGTCAGTTGGTAGAAAGATGAATATGACTAGCATTAACTGTGTGCTGTCCTTGAACGGTCACTATAGCAGGAAACTATTACAACTGAGTTTAACGCAAAGTTTATCAAGCGAACATCTACCATACTTGTTACAACATAACCAGACTGAAGGTGGAACAGTTACTTGGGTAGAATATCACTGACGAAACCTTTCTCTTTTGAATCTCTCTTGATATTACTCCCTCAGACCACAGCACGCTGCTGTTATATGGCACAATAATGAACGAGCCAGTACACTTTTCTGCGTTCCTACGCCAAGGATATTCACACTGCCACCTCCTGGAAAAACAGGATGGAATATTAGTCATGAATCCATAAAAATCTCATGTGGATACACTTCACTGTTATGAAAATATACAAATCTACCTCGTATTCTCGAGTAAAGGAGAAAATGTGTTTATAATTTACTAAGAACTATACTGATACATTAAATTTTGATTCGCTGACTAATTGGTGTCCAGTAGATGCAGTCACGAAGAAAGGCACCTCGGGAACATAACATTTACTTATTTTATTTTACTTATATTTATGGATCAGACATTCAACTATAACTAAGCCATGACTTGTCAGAGACTGCAAATGACATGACAGTCTCAGGCCAAAGCTGCCTATCTAGTCCAAAAATGTAAGTTAAATAAAAAGAATAAATGCTATGTTCCCGGAATACCTTTTCTTGTGACTACTAGATATAGCGGAATCTGCATCTCTCTTGATCCGGACTGGATCCGATACATACAGATGCTTATCAGAATAATGGAAACACCTGTAGTTGGCAACACGTCAGATGTATGGGTTGGCAGTGGTGTCGTGGCGACCGCAGCGCCGGACTGCTGGTGGTGGTGTGTTAGGTCGGTCTCCATACTACGTCAGGCGTCGTGGAACAGGAGTGTGCAGTGGCTACAGCAGACGGAGGTAGTGTAAAATGGGAGACCTCTCAGAGTTTCAAAGAGGGCAAATTGTTGGTGCGCGGTTATGTGGAGTGAGTGTGACGGCAGTGGCTAGTGTGTTAGGTGTGTCGCCAGGGACAGTGTCGAAGGTGATGACGGCCTACACAACACACGGGAAAACCACATCGGGGAAGCGGAACAGTGGGCGGAAGAAAAGCATCAGTGACAGGGCACGCCGGGTATTAAAGCGCATTGTCACGCGGAACCGTCGTGCCACTGCGGCGCAAGTGACGGAGGAACTCAATCAGCACCTCCCCCAACCTGTTTCGACAATCACAGTCCGCCGCGAATTACATGACATGAACTTACGGGGTCGTGTTGCACGGGCCAAACCTCTCATCAGGGACCAGAACGCTTTAGCACGCCGCAAATGGTGCCGCGACCATGCAACTTGGACCACGGGCCGTGTTTATGTGTGGAGAACGCCCAAAGAAGCGTATGATCTGCAGTGTCTCCGCCCAACTGTGAAACATGGCGGCGGCACGGTGATGCTGTGGGCCGCAATATCATGGTTTTCATTGGGTCCTGTGGTCACACTTCGCGGACGCATCACTGCCAACGATTATGTCGCAATTTTAGGAGACCACTTGCATCCTATGGTCCGGATGTTGTTCCCGGACAATGACGCCATATTCCAGGATGATAATGCACTCATTCACACAGCTGGAGTTGTTGCAGCGTGGTTTGAGGAACATCGGGATGAAGTTCAAACCTCCCCTGGCCCGCCCAATCCCCAGATCTCAACATAATTGAACATCTGTGGTCCATCTTGGAAACCCGACTCCGGCGACGATTTCCACCTCCATCCTCTCTCACAGAACTGGCCGATACCCTGCACGAGGAATGGTGTAATATTCCACTTGCTACCATTCACGACCTCTATGCCTCCATCCCACGTCGCATCAAGGCTGTTCTGAAGGCGAAAGGTGGCCCGACACCATATTAATCTGGTAAGTTGCACTTTCGTTCAGGTGTTTCCATTATTCTGATAAGCATCTGTACATGAAATCAAAGGATCTGTATAGAAAATCCGAAAGTGGGTGAGGTGTGATCTGAGATGAGCGAGGTATCTGGGTCTCTTCCACGTGAAAAGGGCGGACCTTTGAACCTCAGAAATAATAACCACCGCTACTTTTATACCGCGCGCCTTTGTGAAGCAGGCTTTATTCACGGTTTGAGCGTAAAAATTAAACCTGGACTAAATCTTTAATAACTTTATTCTAGCTGTTTCTAAATTGTCCTCACCATGCCGAGTAAACACTATCTTTGAGCCACAACAGGAATCGAACCCGAAACAGCTTGGAATGAAGGCGAGCGCGCTAACGACTACGCCACATGAGTCTTATGTGAACAAATACTGATTTATTAACTTCAACACTTCATAATATTCTTAAGACAAGGACTGGCCATACTTCACAAATAACTGTGCTCCAATGTCGTAAGCTTCAAATTTTATGGTTTCTCCCTACCAAAGTTCTTGAATAAATGGGGAACAATACTGAGTAATATAAATCAGACATACCACCTTAGCAACACAACAGTTGAACATGAAATTGCTTATAGAGAGCTCCAAAGTGATCTAATTTTGCTTACACCTGCCTCCTTCAAACAGAGAACCTCCTGCCCACAGACGTTCCAAACAAATACCAAGATGGAATCTATAAGAGTTCATCCTCCTCAGCCCTTTGTAAAGAATTGTGCTAAACGAGAAAATCACTTCTCCAGATGACTTACACCCGTTTTATAATCGACTGCTAAGCTTCTAGCCAGCGCTAAGTTGAGGACAAGTCGTATTTTGGCCAGTCGGTGTATGCAAAAAATCATCTGGGTGTACGTTCTTGCTAAAATTACAAAAATTCTAGTAATACAATTACATTTTTTTTTAACACACATATCAGCCACCGTCTACAGATAATTCGTTCTACCTACAAGAGTGAGTCTCTTGAAAACAACACTTCAAAATGTTCCCCCATATATGACACTAGGATACAGTCGTAAGAGTTGAGTGAATGAGATTAATACAATTTAAGATATGTCAGACTCACACTGTGTTGATAAGCAGAACAGCAGGCAATTAAAAGATTATTTGTAACAAAATTAACAATAAATTATAAAGATGTTATCAAAGCGAACCTTGATTAGAATTGTGATACATTAGCATAAGACATTGCAAATAATTAAGAACTGACGCTGAAACACTGAAGTGCTATCTGATAACCTGTTTGGAAAAAATATATTTTAATGTGGAAATAAGAAGAAAACTGTCCATCCAGAAGTGTACCTGTTTCTATGTGGTGTTTGGAAATAGGTGAGGATACTAATCAATATGAGAAGCAAGGACTGATCTATTTCTGTTTTAAATTTTTGTATGGTTTAAATATTTTATAGCCTGAGTATTAGGTATTTCCCCGGAATTAGTTCTACGATAATAACCTGAACAGAGACTAGTAAGTTTACTGTACATGTGATCATCTTAGCTATTGATGTGTGATTACCTATATGATAATGTGAATATGAATAGACTACTTCGAAAGCTGGGATATTAGCTAAAGTAATATACAAACTTCACGGTGAAACCTAAGACACTCGGCTGAAGAATAGCAGCACACCTTGTAGCAAAAAGACTATTTACCAATTTATATAATTTTGACATCCTACCTTACTTCATATGTGGACCTTAATATCCCCAATGTGCTGTTCACGTACAAATGGGTGAAAGAATCAATAAGACCTAAAGAGTTCACAATTTAACTATAGTGCACTAGAACAAATATTAATCCCAGCGTTTCCAGACAAAGGGGGGGAAGACAAAGCAGCATCACAGAATGTTTCAAAGTATTGGTCAGAAAAGGGATGATTACGTAACGGAACTAAAAAAGCAGGCGTCGAAACTTGAATTTAGTAACTTCAAAGAAGTGGTGTGCAAGGATCAGCTTATTTTAGGAGCAAGAGATCAGTTCATTGTAGATTCGAAAGAGATTGCTCCAAAGAGATGGCATTCTAAAGGCCTTGCAGCTTGAATTAGTGGAAGAAGACAGCAGATTGTTTACTTCAGCATATAGGTAGACCAGATATGAGCTATACGGAAAGAAGATTCGAAAGATCCAACGGTTATAATGAATTGCAGCGCCTGTGGATCTCGGCACCCTGGAGCCAAATACCCGGCACATGGGAAAGAATGCTCCTATTGCAAAAAGAAAAGTCCATCTTGAAAATAACGTTTTTTCACGGAAAAGACAACAGAAGGAAATTCACGAACTCCAAACCAACTCTGAATCATCTGATGATAAGGTCAACCAAAAGGATACAGAAACGGGCATAGGAATTGAGAACATGTGGGAGAACAATGGTTAAATAATATTCAATGCATTTAAGAACACTACGGGTAATAAATAAAATTATAGGAAAGTCCGCTTGCCATTTATGAAGGAAATGTGCATATCTTTCTGGTATGCTGGAATCTAAACTTTTTTCTTATCTAATATTACGTGGAAATGGCAGACAAGAATGCTGCAACCTAATTCTTCGGAACAACTAACAAAAGATACCTCCATGATAAACTAAGAGAAGAGTATCTTTGATAGCCAGTTAAATTACCAATTAATTCAATTAAAAGATATGGTGGAATCGCTTTCGGAAGTTCAATAAGAAATATTAACAAGGTTAAAGGTACTAAGGATTCATTACTAATAAGGAAATAGTAACAGAACCACAACAACCAGTAACAACTGATGTACTTGCACTGAAGGAAGAGAAGGAGAGAGCACAAAACGAAGGAAAGATACAACTTTTAGAGGATCTTGAGGATCAAAATGAAGAGTAGAAAGAGGAAAAATTGCAGGAAATACTACAAAAAGAAAAACATGGTACAATTCAACCAGTCCTACAAATTTACTGCGAAAAAAAAATCCTTACAGACCTGATGAATCTGCTTTGGGTCTATCTACACTGCTGAATGACGCTCTAACCAACATATCTATTAATCTCCTTGTTCTTAAATGCCTTTCAAAGAACAGACATCTTACTTCACTTGGACCTCTCTTTGACACGAATAACCCTAGCGTTCACGAATACCTCGCGGGTGGGTCATGATACAAAAAGCTTACCTTCCGAACTCTTGAGGACTTCAATTTTCGTGTAATTGAAACATGCTCTTTCACATTCCCAACGAACCCATTTCTCAAGAACAAGGTTTTGCGATAAATGAATGGAAACAATTAAACATCTGCTTCCTTTTCACCATCGTCCACTTTGCTCTTCCTGTAGTGAGGTAGAACGTCAAAAGGTGCGGAACCAGGGTAGTCAGTTAGTGAAGGCAGAAAGAAACCGTTACTTTGGTTGTATCTTGTACTTCTTAGATTAAAGGTTTTAGAAAATGAAGAACTTCCATATTGAGCAAACCTGGTCTAAATTTAATTTTGGCTGGTGGTTATTTGTAAAAGTTGACCCTGGTTAATTTGTATATTTATGGATAACATATGACTGAACGAACAAACAAGTCAAGTTTCTACAAGATATTTTGAAAGAAACGAAACAACATT
>JAGDQP010057295.1:0-12772 GCA_022664845.1 Lepisma saccharinum | reverse complement strand
TTGGGTCGTTTAGTTTTGTTCTCAACTGTACGAACACACACACACACAAAAAGAAAAAAATCCTACAATTTGAGGAAAATCATTTTATTGATAAATGTTTGTGCATTTTACAAAGAATTTTATAGTTTCTTTTACTGTGTTTCAAGTAATAAGCTAGTCCATAATACACGAAAGCTCCGCTGCAATTTACAAAAGTACTTCTGACTAACTCTTTGTCGTATACCGTACAAATATTAAAATTACAATGAACAATTGACACTTTCGTAGTTCAATTGGATCTTTTCTATTACTTGGCCGCCATTATTTTGGCCCACAAAGTTTGATTAGATAATCTACTCGTCTCTAAATCGAAACGGTTAGGTTACGCTAGGTAAAGTTAAGATTGCTTAAATGTGCTCTACATGGCGAGGTTCACATTGGAAACTTATCTCTAAATTGGCACTCCATCATCGCTATTACTGAATTGTGCATTTATATGACGATTTTAATCACTACAAGCATAGATCTCATAATAGATAGACTTTTATGAGGTCTATGCTACAAGTTTCGGTAATTCATCTATTGGCTTCATCAGGTGTGAAGCTAAGGTGAACATCTAGAGGGATTAAGAAGCCCTCCGAAAAGTTTACCCTTCTCCGAACTCTGTGCTGATGAAATAAAAAAATGGCTGTTCTCAGTGCAGGGTTCCCACTCATTTGCCAAGATCAAATTCCCTGACTTTTCCAGGTCATCACTCAGAAATTTCCAGGTAACCCATTTTGTGTATATATATATATATATATCTCATAATTCCATGGGAAAATAAAGATCATAGTTGCATGAAAATATACATCAAAATATTTCACTGTATTCTTTTCTTAAATTGCTTCATGGTTGGCACATTAGCCTCCAAGTAATTTCAAAAACGATCTAACATTAAATGCCTGCTGTAGCTAAATGAACTTCAAACAATAAGCTACCAAATTCCCTGACTTTTCCTGGTTTTTAGACATTTTAGTGAAATTTCCTGACTTTTCCAGGTGAGTGGGAACCCTGTAAGTGGAAACATGGTAGGTACAATGTTGTCCCCAGTGAACTGCGAAATGAAATGCTGTTGCGTGATACTGGAACAAAAGGACTTGGGTGAATAACTGTATGTTTGGTTAAATATACGGAATGATGTATTTTAATGTTTATAAAATGTGAAATATGGTTAAAAAGAAGAAAGAAAATAATATTGAAATTAAACAAATGCTTTTAAAAAAAAGTGTTGTTTTATTGCATTTTATTTATTACGTCAAACTACGATTTAATAAACCCTGATCTAAATTTAATGCAGACTGCTTTCTGTGAATAAAATTGCTTCCATAAACAATTCGTTTGAATCAACTGTTCGCATACGCGGATGATGTAGATTTAATAGGAGACGATAAAGATGCACTACAAAGTGACACCGATGTCTTAGTAGAAGCGTACGATGAGATAGCTCTACAGGTAAACATAGATAAAACAAAATACATGGTAACAAGACGAAGCACAGGGAATGAAGGAATTAGGAACATAAGAATTAGGGATGAGGTCATAGAGAAAGTAAACAAATTTAAATACTTGGGAACATACGTAACAAGCAAAAATGAGGTCACGGAAGAAATAAAAAAATCGCTTAGTATCGGAGAACGCATGTTTCTATTCAGTCCAAAAACTTCTAACATCGCGATTAATATCAAGAAAGTTGAAATAAAAAATATACAGAACGGTTATTCTGCCGGTAATACTTTACGGTTGCGAAAGTTGGAGTACGACCCCAGCAAATGAACATGAATTACGAGTGTTTGAAAATAAATTTCTGAGGAAGATATACGAGCCGAAACGACTGGAGAATGGAGGAGACTGCATAATGAAGAACTTCAGACTTTTACGACTCACCCGATGTTGTCAGAATAATGAAATCACGACGACTAAGGGGGCAGGGCCATGTAGCTCGGATGGGGGAGAAACGAAGCTTATAGTCCATTGTGGTTGGTAAACCAAAGGGAAAGAGACCGTTAGGAAGACCGGGACGACGTTGAGGAGGATAATAGACGGGATTTTCGAGAAGTAGGTGTTTGTGATGTAAACTGACTTGATCTTGGTCAGGACAGAATCCTATGGAGAACATTTGTTAGTGCGGCGATAAATATGCAAGTTCCGTAAGCCATAAAGTAAGTAACTCGGTCTTTATGGGACCATGATTTATCCAGTATCTTCGCATCGGCTATTTCATGTGTTATGAGAGGCCAGACGTCGGTGACTCATGTTTCGCATCTCTACTTTGCTTCAAGACCCTGGCGTTAAGGTTCCGCTTCATCATTCCTACAGACTGGTCCTTGAACTGGCACGCGAATTGCCAAACTCCAAAACTGCTTTTTTGGAACATAATAACTTTTAACTCGGAAAAGAATATGTTGTTGTTTTTGGAGGGGGTTATTTATTTATTTAATTTCAAGATCACTTTTCTCTCCATATTTCACATTTCAATCTATAACTCCCCAAACATTGTGTTACTCATCCAAGTCCTTATGTTCTAATATTCGACAACAGCATTTCCTTTTGTCTGTGGCAACATTGTACCTACCTTGTTTTCGCTCAAAACAGCCATTTTCTTTTTATTTCATCAGCATAGAGCTCAGACAAACGCCAATTTTTCGGACGGCTTCATTAACACCTAAACATTTTTAGTCTGCCTTTACACCTGATGAAGTGAATAAATCAATTAGCGAAACTTGCAGTGATTGCAATCGTCGTATTGATGTACGATTTGGTAACAGTGACGGATGGAGTGGTAACTTTACGTGGCGAGAACCAAATCATACGCTTACTTTCAACATGGTAAACTTTCCCCGCTGCCATCATATCGTCTGACAATTGGTGATTAAAAACACGACAAGTTTCGCCATCTAATGCATTGGTTTCTTCAGGTGAAAAAAAAAAAGGTACGAGGAAATAAAAGGAGCCGTCCGCGGATATGGCATTTGTCAGTTTTCTTTGGAGGTGAAATAAAAAAAAAAAAGCGGTCCTGGGCGGAAACAAGGTAGGCACAATGTTGTCCCAGTGTGTTGCGAAATGCAATGCTGTTGTTGCCAGATACTAAAACAGGAATTCGATGAACAACTGTGTTTTTGGTTATGTATGGGGAGTTACGTATGTTTATTTTTTTTTAAATGAATGTTTTAAAACATTTGATGTTGTTTTATTGCATTTTATTTATGTCAAACCACGATTTATTTAACCTGTCTTGATCTAAATTTAGTGCAGGCTGTTTTTTTGTGAATAAGGATGCTTTCATAGCCCATCCGTTCTTTATGGGAATCTGATTTATACAATATCTTGGCATCTGCTATTTCATGAGTGGTGGTTTTCAGGTGTGATGAGAAGCCAAATGTGGGAAATCCATTCTTTTTGGCATCTCTAATGTGTTCTGTGACCCTGGTGTTAAGGTTCCGTTTGGTCATTCCAATATTCGTCCTTGCACTGGCAAGTGATCTGGTAAACTCCACAGCCCGTGTTTCTTTGGAACATAGTAACTTTTAAACTAGGTAAAATTTTTATTCAGTGCTGTTGGGGGATTTTAGGGTGGGTTGCAACTTATCTTTGACAAAAACTGTTTTCAGCTGTCGGTAACAGGTGGGTACAAAGGCAAACCTACCCGTTTTCTCTTCACTTTTCGTTTTCCTGCTTTTAAAATGTTTCGATTGTGCGCGTTGGTACCATTACACATAACTTCCACACCATACGTAACCAAACACACAGTTGTTCATCGAAGTCCTTCTGTTTTAGTATCTGGCAACATTCCATTTCGCAACACACTGTGGCAACATTGCACCTACCTTGCTTATGCCCAGGATCACCACTTTAGAGGTCACTTGCAAAGAAAACTGACAAAAAGACGGCTTCTTTTATTCCCTCGACTTTTTAACCTACCGTTTTTCACCTGAGGAAGCCAATGCATCTAGTGGCGAAACTGGTTGTGGCTTTAATCGCTATTCTGTTAAAACGATACGATGGCAGCGAGGATGGTGTACCATGGTGAAGGTAATTAATATAAGCCGTTAATAAATACACCACTTTACCTAACCTAACCTTGTTGACCAAAGCAATGGCAGGGAAATAACATGAAAGATCCCTTCACTGATAAAATTAAGATTTTCTTTACTGATAAAACATGATTCAATTCGACATATCACAAAAATATAGGCTTGAAATTAGAATATTTTGGTAGTGTTCATATAAACAAAGATTTTCTATAACACAGACACATACACAAATAATTACACTTTATTAATACTACAAAAATAAATTAAGTAGCCTAACATTATCACTATTAAAATACATTGTTGAAGAAGTACTGTTTATTTTACTCTTACAACCAAGTAACAGCACTATTTATCATATTGCAACAATGGATGTGTCACAACTATTATTACACTTTACGTCGCCTATAGCACATAAAGCATATTATTGTCGCAGATCACTTCCAAAGAAGTTAAACATTCAGCCTTAAAACACAAACAAAATCAGTCTTTTTAAAAGTTATACTCTTGCATAATAAAAGCATTAACATAAAGATGTGGTTTTTGATTTCGAAATCCTGGATTTGTATATATAGTAAGTGTGGCACAATGTAAATATATGGAACAATACAATTAAGAATTGATGTTCCATTTGGCACGACTTACGATCTTTAATTACAGAAGTAAAAATTGCTATACTCGGACAAGTGGTGTATCCACTGAGAGTGGTTTGGAACTCATTTTAAACTATAGGTCCAGCCCTTAGAACACTATCTCCGTCTGATGAAGGATGTTGGTATCGTCACACATAGTCGAACTGCCGATGGGGCGACAGAACTGTTTTTATACGTCTGTCTCGTGAAAGTATGCCCTTAACGCCATCGCAGCGAGCGATTTGTGTTAAACGTAAACGTGATCTGGATCGCGTATAATGAAAACAAAAAAGAACGAACCTGATATTCTAACCTCTTTTCGCAGTGTGTGTAAAAATGTTGACAATACAAAAGTGACTAATTATACACAAAGAAAATAAATGTTAAAAAAAAAAAGTTGAGTCCTCGCTGAGAATCGAACCCAGTCCTCCCCACCATTGATCACATATTCTACTTACCATGTCAGCGGGGGCCTACCGAACGACGCTTGTAAACGTTCTTTATCGCACGTCGTAGTTCATACAGTAGCTCATAGATGGTAGCACGAGGCTGCGGTGACACACCCCTAGTCAGAAGACTGTTTGATTTGCTTAGCAACAATTTTGTGATTCAACAACTACCAGTACTTCATTGTTTTACATCGTTTTTTTTTACGTTCGTACGCTCTGAGTAATAACTCAGAAGATCGATAGGTGGCAGCACAGCTCCACTGAATTGAATTTTGATTATGGTCATTAGGTATCTCAGGCCGGGAGGGAGACGATGTTGGAAGATAGTCGGCCAGGACCTACTTAAGACCGGTATTTACCGGGTGTGAATGAGGAAAACCCCCGGAAAAATCTCCCTCAGGATGATCGGACGTTGGGTAATCGTTGTCCCTCCCTTTCAGACCATGAGGAATCCAACGGTGTATGACTCATCTCTGTCTGACTTCTAGTTACTGAACTGAATATATTATTTAAGGCCTTTGGGCATCTTTGGCTAGTTACTGAGTTCTAGGCGTTACACATGGAGAATATTGAGCGAATGAAAAGGACCTTCCAATTTAGAGTCATGGTTTCCCCACCCAGTCAGACCATGAGGAACCCAACAGTGTCTCATCTCTGTGTGACTTGTAGTTACTAAGATCTATTTGAGGGATGGGGGAACGGTAAACTTTATTTTGCATGGACCATTGCATTAACTTTCACTTCGGCCCGTCACGATTACATGACTACAATGCTTGTTAAAATCCACAAACATTCATGCACTAGGCGGGATTCGAACCCGCAAGCTTGAAGACGCTGGCGTAACGCCTGAGACCTCACGACTACCTCGGTCGGCAGGAGGAGTGACAGGTTAAACTGTATAGCTGTCATGTATAGATACGGGTGGGCTAATAAATAATAATAAACTGATATTTTTTCCATACAATATAGAATACGTTCTGAGAAAAAGTATTTGCTGCCAAAGCTTTCACCCACGCGTAGTATAGGTGAAATTTTCTACTGCTTATATGATTTTCGTTCTATTTTCCTAGAGGGAAAATTAACGAAAAATATCTTCTATGTACGAGGAAATTTATTCCGATTTTGCTGCTGGCTGATGAATTGTATAAGCTGTATTTTCAATGAGTCACACTCGCCAAGCAAATACAGAAGCCAGAATGACAGTATCCTCCATCCCTCTCTCCGTACACAAGATCTTTATCATTCTCAATACTTATTTACGAAATACTTATGATATACTTAAATACGAAACATTTAACAGTAGAATACAGAACAGTCCCAGAAAATAAGGGACATCTGGCAATCCTGCTTAGTCTGTGAACTTATGGTTACACGCTAAACTTACAGTATAAGTATATCAAAGATGTTAACTGTGGCTTTTTCGAGTGTTGGAATTATTATTAAGGTTAATGTACAGCAACGATCTACAACAAAAGATGGCAGCTTTTTATCGTTGCACGAAATTTCCATGCTGCTCCTACAAATTCAAGCCTAGAGAGTTCAAACTTTCAGGGAAGAAAGTTCATAGCCAATTCAAGAGTTCTATCCGTGCCGATTTTTATTTTCTTCCGTGTTCTTTGTTGAAAGAGTTTCATTGTTATAGGTTTGGATATCCATAACAATAATGAAGAGAGAACGAAAATCGGCATTGATCGAACTCTTGAATTGGTTATTACCTGAAAGTTAGAATTCTCTAGGCTTGGATTTGTAGGAGCAGCATTGGAATTTCACGCAACGATAAACATGCATTCGACATATACGGAGATAGTGCTGCCATCTTTTGTTGGAGATGGTTGCTTTAAACAAACCTTAAGATGACTCCGAATCTTTATATATTTAAGGTACACCCACCGGACATGAAGGTGTCACGGGAACATAATTATAGCTTTACGTATATGTTTAACAGTGTAGAAAGATACAAACACTAAACATGTAAACACAACATATGAAATATTGTGAAACGAATAGGCATATAACATATAAAGTCACAAAAAAAAAAAAAAAAAATTGTGCGTGGTTAGTATTAAAACAGACGGCAAAACGCACATCACAACCACTTTAATCAAGATATCGCTGCACATCAAGAATTCTATTTTTCAACTTTATTATATTCCAATTAAAAAGTCCTGTTCCTAGGCTTTGAATATATTCTTCGAAGCTTGAATACTAAAAAGATACCACTACGAAAAATTCTTTACAATAGGCATTTCTGGGAAATAGACGTCATATTCTATTATGAGGTCTATGCCAGACCTACCTAGCGGATGAATTCAAAATCACGTGCTCCTGTACAACGCAGCCAGAAATGGGGAAGCGTGCTAAGTCTATGGGGTCTTCGATTATACAAACAACTTCATCTCCTTTACAACAAATCTTAAGTTGTCTAAAACAATGTTTCTCAACCTTTCGGAGATCATGACCCAGAAAAAATTATGTTGAACAGTTCCAGGGCCAGTTTAAGAAATAAAAATAATTTCAGCGGGGAAAAAATAGGACGTCGTCCTATTCAATTCAACAGTAATATTTTAGTAATTTTATACGTTTTAAATAAAGACTATTAAGTAAGCAATTACGATGTTTCTATCAAAAGACAGTGTTGCCAGGCTGTCAAAATTATTGCAAATCTTTGTTGTTTCCATTTATTCAATTTGTTCCTTTTTTTTTTTTTTTTTTTTTTTTACATATGGTGCGTGATGAATATTTGCTTTATATATGTTTCAATATATGACCTACAAGCTTTTAAACGAGTTATAAACCATTATGATATGGTAATTAAACTCTGTAAAAAAGCTGGTGAAAGAAAAGGGTTCATATTTCTGCAAAAATCAGCCGCTGATTACAGATATATCTTTTTTTTTTCCCTCTAAAAACCGCAAGTCGTGCAAAGATATAAACAAAATTTACAAATTTTAATATCAGTAAAAATAGATTTGTACAAAATACGCATTTAAAAAAAAATCATTTATTAAAAAAACTTTGTTCACTTAGAAAGACTCGACGCAAGCCGGTACAAGCGTCGCCACGGTCCGGTGTTTGAGAAACACGGTCTGAAAATTTCATTTTACTGGTCATATTTTCTGTTTCTTTCCAAATGACAATTTTTACAGTATCTAGACACACACACACACACACACACCAGCGACAGAGGATACACGTGATTTCACACTAATAAGCTACCCGAGTCTCCGTGCAATTTTCCACTTCTAGATTTTTAAATAGAACTACTGCGTAGGACACTGTAAGATAGGATACATATATGGATGGATCACTCTCCAGAAAATGAGTCATTTTGCTGAAACTGTATAATTTCTTACAAAAGATTTGCCCTAAATAACCTTCCTTACAGCTGTTTTTTGCATCTTAAAGCACTAAAGCTGTTTGCATTATTCATATGAATTAGATTTAAATATGCTTTGTGTCAACTCCATGGAATGGAAACTCCGCTTCATTTTCATGTTTGAGACATGTTTTTCAAGATTTGCATTTAATTCTCCACTTAATTCGTTATCAATTATCCTTAACAATAGTTTAATACGAAACATGAATCGTAATTCAGTCGAAAGTAACCCTATTAGTATGAGAATTAAATTTATTGAAACACATAAAAAAGAAAATCAACTCCATGGATTGACCAGAAAAAGAAGTTAAAATAAAAGTGTGGCATTGTGTGTGTCATCTTCGCATGTGTTAACAGGAGGTACCTATCTTACTCTTATTTGCGTGGAATTACAAGGGAGATACTGTTTTGGAACAGAAAAGTTACCAATCAGGTATGTCTCACTTATTAATTAATCATCAACTCCATGGAAACTCATGATCAGAAACCTACGAAATCCACAGTTGTACGAAGAGGCAATAAGACAGAAGCGAGAAAGATACCACGATCGAAGGAAAGTACACAAGATAAAAAAAAGTAACATCGCAAATAAAAATCTGAAAGCAAAATGAAAAATGAGGGAGAAACACTCCTAAGAACACCAAAAAAAGAGGAAAATATGGACTAGTCTTGAACCAGAAGGCCAGGCTCGAATCGAACTGTTGCAACACCTCTTCTAGTCCTGCCAGCAATCCACACTTACCTCCTCCTCCCTCCCTGCCTTTGGCATCTCATGCTTCCACTTACAGAACAAAAAGTTCTCTACAAGACACTTCTGCAAACTCATCGTCTGACAGGCAAGAAAAAGTACAAAAAAAGTATGAAAAGTGTCTATCGAAAGATATGAAGTATGGAGGGAAGAATATATAGACAAAAGAGATGGGGAAGCAGCACAAAGAAGTATAAACAATGCCTATCGAAAGATAAGAAGTATTGTATATAAAGGAATATGAAGTATGTAGGGTGGAATATATAGAGGAAGAAGTAGCGGCAACAGAACAAAGAAGTATAAACAGTGTCTATCGAAAGATAAGAAGAAACTGAAGTACTATCCATAAAGGAATATGAAGTAGGGGGAATAAGATAAAGTATGTAGGGAGGAATATAAAGAAAACAGTAGGGAGAAATGGTACAAAGAAATATAAAAACTGCTTATTTAATAACAGAGAAGTATACGAAGCTAAAAACGCTTACCACAAATACGAGACAAAGTATTTAAGAGAAAACGGGAAGGCGCAAGTTGAAAAGGATAAATCAAGAAAATCAGTGGAAAAATTAACTGAAGGTCTACGATTAAATAAAGCCGAGAAGAGAGAGAATGAATTTTGGTGAATCTTTATGTGTTCGTCTCAAAACAAATTTTGAAAGTGACAGACGTAATAGATCCTCAAGGCGAACCTCCATTAAGACTAGCGAGAAATATATATAAAAAAAAGACAGAAGTATGAATACAACTGACTTGATCCGAAGAAGACTGAAGCATCTTCCCGCACTTCTACACTTGACACACCTTTCCAAGTATAACAGTTAGACAAAGATGAGAGCAGACTACATCTCTATCCTTTCCGCCAACCATGAACCCGGCCTCAACTGCATATAACTCCCTGAAGTGCAGTTTCTCGTCTCTGTTGCACTTTTATTCAATTTTTCTATATTGTTTCCTTATTATCCCCTTCATCTTTATTATTATTACTATTATTTCCCCCTCCCCTCTGATTCTTTACCCTCTTATTCCTTTAGAAAGTCCCTTACATACTCCTTGCAACCTCCACACGTCCTTCTCCACTTGGGGTTTTCTCCGACCCATTCTCCCGCCTCGGTAACCTTGCCATACTGTTACCCAGCATCAATTGGCAACAAGGCGTCTCCTTAGCACAAGTCCCGTACCAATATCCTCTGTCCATTTTCACTCCTACCATGTGAAAACGATTTTGCGAAACGTTGCCGCTTTACTATTGAGTTTGTGGAGTTCCTATACGCCTGTCTTAGTATTCTACTATGTAAGAGATTATGAAAACCAATACGTATCTATTTAAATAATCCTATATTGTCCTAGTTAACAACGGGAAAATATTTTCTCGCTAAGTATATCCAAAGTAAAGATATATGCCAAGAACGATAAATGTGTATGTTGTTTATTTCTGATTCATGGCAAATCTATCCGGATCCTGATAACAATGGAACCGGGTACCTGAATCTTGGAATCGGAAACTGGATTCCTATCTTCTACACTGAAACTGAGGACCCGGATCTGGTTGCTACAACCGAGTACCCGGATCCGGTCCTGAGAACCGAGAATTAGGACCGTCGAATCAGATGCTCGGATGTGCATTTTAGAACCGGGTACTTAAGATTCAAATCTTGGAACCGGATATAAGATTCAGCTCCGGTCATCCCATTCGACAATCCGAATTCTTCATCTAAGTACCAGATCCGGGCATCTCATTCGACGATCCGAATTCTTGATTCCAAATATCAAAGCCAAGGTATAAAGATATTTAATTCATGTTCGAATTACAAGATTCGGTTATCTAGTTCCAATGTTATCAGGAACCGGATCCATTATATACTAGTTCGCAATAAAATATTCTTAATGCAGATCAATGGTTTTCCTCAGTAACACTAGGCAAATATCGGGATGGTACCCTAAACTTAGGCTCTGGCCGACTTCTTGCATCATTGTACTCCTATACCAGCCTGAGTCACAGATGCCTAACGCTAAAAGTAATAAATAAGATTCTAATTCTTACTATATGCCTTAAGTACCTTTCCTTCGCATGAATATGACGAGAATATTTTTTATCTCGTGATTTCATTATCGTCCCAATTTATAATGTTCATGTTAGCTGCAAGGAAGTATGACCAACATAAGAATTTTTTGAATTTTTTTTTTGAGATGTCCGATTTTGAGAAAATCAAATTTGAAAATTTCAGGAAACAAAATTCTGTGCAATATTATCAAGCGACATATCAAACGAAAGCTTATTACAAGAGCTTTAAAATGAGTCCCGTAGCACTAAAGCTAATTGAACCAAAACCACTGCGCCAAAAAATTTGAAAATAATAATTTTTGATATACTCCACGGGTACAAGAAATACACCAAAAATCATACAAATCTGAGACGGTGAGGTAGAATTTTGTTACAAAGCGTGTTAATTTCACATGGAATGACCCCAGCTCTGGGAACATTATACTTGCATTAACTGTCGAACAATCACATTATGGTGTTTTTATCTACCCTAATAACCATTTTAAATAATATATAACTGCATAGATCCGTAGCTGCATATGGCTACTAACAATTTCGTGTGCGTTATATTTGAATGATGCTTAATTGATTGCAACACTTACGCAAGGCACGCGTTATTCACAAACATTAAAATAGCTAGTTCTGACTTTCTTTTATTTTAAAATAGACTTTACATATAAATATTTCAAAACTTGCCGTGCATAAGCAGTCCCAACTCTCTAACCAGACTCTATTTCATAATACATCACGATTTAATACCTTGAAATCCTCTCGCTAATAAAAACATTTCAGCAGAATTCGCCCTACTAGCGGCTGGTTTCACGGTTTTCACTCGTTCATAGAACCGCAACATGTCCTGCTGAAGAGTGCTTGTGTTTCTTCCGTCCCAAATCTTCAGCAAACACGATGCACCAGCTTTTGAAGTATGCAAAGCAAACCTCAAAGCCAAATACGCTAAGTGAATGATATTATCGTGGTCCATCTCACGAACTCCCGTCGCGTTGGGAGCCATATCACTTACGACTAAGTCTAGAAGATTTCCATTCAATAATTCCAGTATGCTCTTCTGAGTCTCGGGTTTTACGAAGTCCATGTTGCCGAGGATCACAGCACCTTCTACGGGATGAAATGGATGGCGGTCGACACCAATGACAAGGCCCTTTGGCCGATCAGGATCTGTGAAAAAAAGATAATCATCTTACACTAACCTATTTTAAACATGATATTAACCTAGTATTGGTGTAATGCGTGGAACTTTAATATAAACCCATCAAAATCTTTTTTTACTATTTCTTTACAGAAGCATACATTTTCGTGCTTAAATGTAAGGGAAGCAGGTGGACCTCTCAACATTCGTGTTAATAACCATCGCCACTTTGGCACTATTAACAAACCGGATGCTCCAGTCTCCTTACAGACCGAGTCTCACAAATGTATCCTGGACTTACTTAACCTTCAATAACTTTAATCTATTTTC
>JAGDQP010057294.1:0-12772 GCA_022664845.1 Lepisma saccharinum | reverse complement strand
AAAAAAAAGACCCTTAGAAACAATTTCACAGAAATTTGTTTTAAATATAAGTTTGAAAATCTATTATATACCGGATAAAAGTGAGATAATTATGACCTGACATATATTTACGGTTCACCTGCCATTTTGTCCTATCTATCCTTCCTTTTGTTCTTCAGACGGAATTGGAGGTCGGTTGCCATAGACCATGGTGTTAAATCAATCTACACAACAAGAGGGGCCAGGCTTTAAGGCAGATGTAGGGTAAATTGTACCAAAGAAGCTCTCGTGAAAGTTTTTAATAACAGAAACTTTGCTGAAGGGCTTAAATATATTGCTTATTAATTTGACAAATATAAGGTTTGGGAAATGTACAGTCGGCGCCAAAAGTTGTGTACCCAGTCGTCAAATTTATTTTCTGAATAACTTTAGAATGGATAGATCGATTTGAGTATGGTTTCCTGTAACTTAAAGAGAACGTGATACTTTTTGTAAGTTAAGGAAAGAAAACTGTACTCAAATTGGTCTATTCATTCCAAACATTTTCGGAGAAGAAATATTATGAGTGAGTATAAACTTTTGGAGCTGACTGTACATAAATAGTACAAACGCACGTTTATTTTATTTTATTGGCTTCTTTTGTGTGTATGTATGTATACATACATACATATACTGGTAAAGCAAGTTATGTATGTATACTAAACAATATAGATTATCTGCTTGTGATTATGGATTTACGAAATGGGCATCTTATCACAACTATGTGCAAAGACTTTCTCCCAATAACCGTATACATAAAACTTGTTTGTTCAACTTACCAGACACTATGGAAATTACTCACTGACTATGATTTTGTTTCAATTAAAATTTGTTATCTTAGTATTTACAAAATTTTGTATTTTTGTAAATTCCATAACCATTTGAATTTGCACGAAGTTCCAAACTGCATAGGATACATATAGGATTGTATGATAGTTTTTGACTAGTCTGTTAAGTTAAGACCTTGAGGATAAGCTCACACCAACGCATGGAGCTCGTCTTTTGTGTAAAGACTAAAGATTAGTGTAAAGCCGCATCCACTAACGCTTGACGGCAGCACTACATCCAAGTATATATTTCAACACAAGCATTTATGCTCTAAAAGGATTTTATTTATTTTTATTTTTAAGGCTTTAGGCAACTTTGGCTCAGGCCGAATGGTTGATGTTGGGAAAATTGGTGGAATTAAAAAGGGAGAGGAAACGGGAGAAAACACGCACACGGTTATTGTCGACCAAAAAAACCCAAATCGCATGAGCTGGACTGGAATTGAAGGCCCCGGCCCTAAGCACCAAAAGTGAACGCTCTACCACTGAATCACCGCCTCCCCTCTAAAAGAAATAAAGAATAACGGAATTGATTATTTCAACGAGAATAATAATTTAAATCTTGTAATTTAACAGTAGAGTTGCTTATTTGTCTTTCGTCCGTTATAGAGATGGGTAACAAGCAGGGAATACAAAATGTAATATTATTTACGTGTAAAAGAGCAAAGTTCTTGGGAGCAATCTCCTTTGGGAAGGTACTTCTCACGTCTTGCGGGACCTTCTTCACCCTTTTGTACTCGCACCTCTCAAAAACGTAACCAAAATCCAAGATAAACGGCGCGTAAAGTATCCCGCTGCAATCACGCCTTCACGCGAATGTGAAAAGATCGTCCGCCACTGACTCGTCGTGCAGTGTGGCGGAGTCGCGCCGTGACTTCTGCACAATCAGGAATTCCTCAGCGGTGAATCTCAATTCTTCTTCTTCTTCTTCTGCTTCTTCTTCTCTATCTTCGACTGAAGCCTCTTCCTCATCACACTCCACGCCTCCCGAAAAACAAGGGCTTTCTATTCGAACATGCAGGCAGGTTTCAATCGAATACAAGAGAGCTAATTTATTATACTGTACTTCGGTTTTCACATTCCCATGGATTTCAACTTGGAGTTCTTCCTTACACCCCCACGTCATTCTCACAGTCAGCTGAGATTTGATCACATCATAAAAACACGTTTTTTGTTTTTTTGTTTCTCGCCGAATAGGTCAAAATTATATACAGGCCTCCCAAAATATTATTTAAGTTCTTCACTAAACATAATACGAATTGTTAATACAGCTAGACATATCAACCCACTTCCTACATCCGTCTAATGCGAAGGTTAGGAGACGAGAAACAGAAAAAGGTTATATATACTACACCCCATAAATGTTAATTTATATCCCACAGGTATCCCACAGTTCTAGCAAAATTCCTAAGAATTCATAATTCTTTGTAACGAGAAGATGAAACGTAAATAAATCGAACGGTCGTGGCTCAACGCCGATCCGGGTGGTCGAGCGGTCTAGCACGGTTGTCTGTCCCACATCGGGCAAGGGTGTTTGTGAGTTAGTTTTAACATACAATAGCATAGCTACACAGTTTAGAAACAGTTGAGAACATTACATACTAAAGCCGATTAGGCCAAAAATTAAAAAAAAAAAAGTGGTAGAGCGTCCACTTAGCATTCAGGAGATCCTGGGATCGATCCCAGCGGCCGACCATCCTGGCTGAGGTTTTTACAGGCTTTTTCTTCAGCTATACCAGATAAATACTGGGATGGCACCTACTAAAATATACCCTGGCTGTCTACCTTCTAACATCCTCACCCTGTCCTGGCCTGAGTCTAAGATGCCTAAAGACCTTAAAATAAATTCAAATTCGATTCTGCTTAATGAATTATTAACTTTATTTTCAAAATTATTTTTAATATTGAAAATACGGCAATCAAACGTTTTTTATGTACTCTATTTACTTAAGAATTGTTTCTGAATACACTCGGCCAATATGTTTTACCCGAACTAAATTTTCCTCTTCTGCTACTATCGTATATTTACAGATATAACTATTCAGGGTTAAGTATTTCCTGAGTCATTACAATTTGGACAGGGATTTCAGATTAATTTCAACTAAACAATCAGCTTAGTAATCCTAATGAACATTCTACATCTATCTGCGATATAGTACTTAATAGACTAAGACTGCAATCGAATTCCATCTTTCAAGAATAACAACAATTGGAACAAATCCGCGGTTTCGGAGTTGACCAGCTAACCTCACCTAAAGAATTAGAAATCCAGCCTCCCTGGTTGAGTGGCGAAGGTTACGCACCACGAATCAGCACTTAGGAAGGCGTTATCACGCTAACTAATTTAAGATATTCCTTCATTTGCCTAGATGCAGCAGACTAATTGTAAGGCTGTACTTGAAATTAAAACGAGGGCTATTATTTTGCATATGCTTACCCCTGAGAACAGAAGAAAAGTTATTGAAAAAGACTCAATACAATCCCATAAATTTAAAGTGTACCCTAACGAATTAATGGGGAAAATAATTTTAAAAAATGTACAAAAAACGATTAAAAGAAACGTGTATACCATATAATACACATGCCTAAAACATTTAGGATTGTCAATAAAAGCATCACGAGAAGATATAATTATAGGAATACTTGTGCAGACAACATGTAAATAAAATTAAAAACAGGATAAATTACACAATAGCTACTTACGCAAATTCCTTTCTCAGAACACATGGCACCCCACACCGCGAAATTCGACTGTAAGAGTTCACAGTTTTCCCAACACTGGAAAAAGAAGAAAAAGGGGAAGTTTAAAATTACAAGTTGCTCTTACGAAATTAAACATAAATAAATAAATAAATAAACATTGATTAAAATTATTAACTCTCATTATTCTTGTAGAAATATCATTCAATCCCAATAGTAGTGCAAAAACTGGTTGGAAAATATTTACTAGTCTTACTTAGCATATCGCAAATTTGCATTGCTCTATTTGATGGAATCTTGCAGACATGTAGCAAGTTAACTTACCATAAGCTGTATTCAACAACTAAGCACGGCCGATCTCTCATTAATACACCAAATACAACAATAAGCAATCACTTTGTGCATAGTTTTTTGGTAAAAAGGAAGATATCAACAAACGCCTGTCTGATTTCTGTCTACCCTGCCGTGCCATGCAAACAGATTGAACAATAGTGATGGCTATCATAGCACTAAGAATACAAACCCTCGTTGTCTATACTATTGAGGAAGCAGCAATTACAGTTTAACACCAATTATCCGAATGCCAAACATACGAATCGCCAATTATCCGGATCGAGTGTTATACAGTACAAAATAATACGTATTCTGTACTGCAATATGAAGAATTCCAGTGCTGCACTTTCACACTTTCAAAAATACTTTTTATCTGTTTCAACACAGGTACGTATTTGTAACTTTTGTTCTTTCTTACACTTTATGTTTAATTACTGTGCATGATGTTTGTCATAATGTTCTTTTATTAAATATTTTCTGTATTTATATACAGAACATTATTTTTTTTATAACTTTTGTTCTCTTAATACAGTACATATAGTTTGACAATACAGTAACATGTTACTAAAGTGATTTTCATGTAAGAACGAAACATATAAGCATTATTAGTGTTCTGCCGAAAGCACCAGGTTCTCCACTGATTTTGATCCCGCACACGGCTTTTAGTAATAATTTATTTTCATTAATACTGATATAGTTCGATTCGTCTTCTACCTCTTCTCTGTTTTCCACCAACCTACAATATTCCACACAATCACAAAGCATTGAATCAAACTTGAAGAATATAATTTGATTTTTCTGTGAGCACCTGTTGCGGGGCGTAGAGGGGCTTTTGGATTATGGCAACGCTGCGCACAAAGACATAAGGCACGCGCTCCACTAATGAAACAGTCGCGGTAGACTACAGATAAGATATTGTGTTTTTTGTTGCGCGACAGACTATACCATCCAGACGTCTGAACGCTTACAAGTCGGAGTCTTTTCCTTGTGTTTCCAAAATTAACTGTAATTACCCAACCGTTAATAACAGGCGTTGGTGTAGCAGTCACAAACTTGGAATAGTAACTACTTGTGAATATTTCGTATTTGTATTCCAAGCAAATGAAGGGAAAATGAAGAAAAGAGAAGAGAGGCGTTGTTGGGAGTGACCGACTACAGCAGAAAGGTTCGCAAGCGTTCGACGGCTTCCATTTTTCACACCACTTAAACCTTCACAGTAACATAATTAAGGCTTCGCAGAACGTTATGGCTACTATGCAACTTCTATGGAAGCCCCGCCCCCTTTCCCCCTTTAAAACAATTCTTTCCCTCCCGACTTCTTTGTCTCTGTTCTTTTTTTTACTAAGTCTTCAGATACTCCGAAGGTCAGGGTCGAGGGCTTTCCACCACCTTCATTGCCGCCGTTGGGAGAAATGGCGTGAAACATTCAGAAACCTCCTTCGGCAAGCCTTCCCTAGTCTCCGAAGAAAGCTCGACCTAGTTGATGACAGACAAGTTGAGTGTACCCACAGTAAATGCAATCTTGAAAAGTGCACTTCTTGTACACTTTAAATTAGTTATCTTTTACTACTTCTGTACTTTATCATCTCTGATCGCTTCGCTTTTAGTATACGCTTTCATTTGCCACAAGTTAGTGAATGATGAAAATGGTACGGCAAGTTCATTGCCTGTATGGTTAACCTCATAGCTAACCACCAACCACTTCATAACTAACCACCTCCACCAATGATGTTTGTGACTTGCTTTACAATCCCCAGGAAAATAAGATCAGGTCCAGAAACAGGTGGAGTCGCCGTGACTCAGGTGGGAGCGCGTCTGACTACGAATCGGGCGGCCCGCGGTTCAAATCCCGACCAGGAAACTGGAGACTTTTTCTCTCGCAGTGTTCCTATGCCTGGCGCTCTGAGGTGCAATCAACCCATCACTCTGAGGTGCACTCATCCTATCAAATTGAGTATTAGTGTCCTCGGTATTGCTGGTTACCTTCGAAGGTAAAGGGGGGTCGAACGTTGGACTGACCACTCCACCTCCTATGTGCCGTTCACGGCAAGTGCGCATCGCACATTGGATAGCGTTACCTTTACCAAAAATAGATGATCCAATCCTCACGTAGAGAATTTGTGTGTGTGTGTGTCTTCTGATTTCTGAAGCACAATATTGTCTCCTGTGCTAGGAAACCATCTTTATGTAGTGCAATCACAGACTATTTAAGAAGGGGGGGGAGGGATATGTTAAATGTTTGGACGGAAAATAACATCATGTATTGTATAATACAAAGTGATAAAAGAAGAATGGAATCTTTGGAATCGTGGATTTGAAGCATAATGATTTCGATGGTATAGATCTGGACATGTTATTAACAAAAGTTGTACAAGAAATGTTTTAAAAGTAATTTTGAAACACTAAAATGTGCAAAAGTAACATTTATTTCGAAAGACCAAATTAAACTCTCCGTCCACTTTGAACACGAAAGTAAGAGAAAAGATGTACAAAAAATGTAAACTTAATGTATTAGTTTCTATTACAGAAAGGCAGAAATGCTGATTATTTTTTTTCGTCTCTTTACTGCGTACGCTATATCAAACTACCACCAGCAAAAGACTCGAGAAAACGAAAAAGGAAAAAAGGAGACAAACTATTATATGTAATGAAAAGTTGTGATATATGTGTGAGGATGGATGGGAGGTCTTCATATAACTGCGAAACCACCTGCAGGGTTAGAAAACGAAAGAAATCTTTCAGAGAATCCCGTTTCCTCATTTACTGCAACCGTTAGCAGATCTCTCTCTCTCTCTCTCTTTATTAGATTTTATAGCCTTTCATATCCATCTAGAAATCACGATAAGTTGCATTTAAGTGTTTTATATTAATTACATAATTGACAGCTTTAATTAATTAGTGCTTCATTATCTTTTTCATGCTTTGAGAGACCGACTTCTTGTAACCATAAAAAAAAATAATCACCATTTTCCCCCTTTACTAAATGAAGAAAGGAAACTTAAAAATTTTCTAAGATCATAAACGCAAGCACGAAGACATGCAACTTGGATAACAGCACATCTTCATACTACTCAAGACAACATCAGATAAATGAAGAGCTTTAATGACGGATACTGAAACAGTCATTGAGTTTTTTTTTGTTTGTTTTTTTTCAGCGCGTTTCAAGTGGAATTGTCCAACAAATAGCCGATTAGTTTTCTACAACGTGATATTTTAACAATGCAATGCAGCACTTGTCGGGCGAGATCGCGCTTGACCAGCGCCTCGCTGGCTTGACTCACCTGTCCTCGCCCGTTAATCTGTCCTTCCCTTTCCCATGACTTTGCGCCACACTTTGAAAATAAAATTTGTGTGTGTGTATATAAATAATTATGTGAAAGTTAGCGGAGAGCCAAGGGTTGATTGGCGAGCGCGGGTAGGGGAATCAAACCCAATATCGGCCAACAAGCACTGCGCGTTGCTAAAAGATCACCCCCCATACACTGTGACACTTCATCCACCTGTCCGTTCAATTCACTCGGGTTAAAAATTAAAAAAAGAAAAAAAGAGTAGACAATTAAATTTGAGACTGTGACAGAATTCGAAAAGGCTTGGTTCACATTAACACGAAAGCGGGTAAGTTAAATCTGGGAACAAGATTGTGTTTATATGTATTTATTGTATATAAGAAGAATCGTATCTTAAAAACTCTTTGCTGCAAACTGAATCTTAATACGGTTCATGAAAGCGCTTTGAAGCTTTGTGTTTCACGTCGAAGTTTCGCTTCGTGCTGTTCGGTTACGTTTCCATCACACCTTAGGATACGGAGACGTTGCAACACTGTACTCCATAAGAGCTGTACTATATACTAATTGTTGAATGAACTTTAGTTATGGATGAAAGCGGAAAACGGATTGCACCTTGTGCACAACTGAGTTCACAACGTGAAATATTTACTACGTCAGTTATTTCTCGTTATAAGAGTAGAATTCATGTTAAGATATTATTTCCCCTATCCAGATTAGGGATGGGCACTTCCGGAAAAATAGTGTTCCGATTTCCGGAAATAACATTTTCAGTTTTTTCTTGAAAATTGTGTATCCGTTTTGCGGGGAAAATTCTGTCGTCCGTTTTACGGAAGAAGTTCCGTTTGCTGGAACATTTTAGTTTTCCGGTTTCCGAAAAATGAATTTTCCATTTTTTTCGGAAAATGTGGCCATCTCTAATAAAGGTCTCGTAGTTAACTGGTAGACTACGTGAAGTAGCTATCACCATGCAATGTTGTACTGCAGTATTAAAAATTCTCCTTTTGCATTAAGTATTTTTAATTATGTAGACCTACTGAAATCACCCTACTTGGCAAATTATATCGCACACAGACTATCCTGGCAGAGGGGGAGCATGTGAAAAAATTGAACAGTTGCAAAAAAAAGTGCCTTTTTACTTCACATAGAGAAGAATAGGAGGCAAGAGCTAGCATTAGAGAGAAATATGAAAGTATTATTACTTTATATTTTTATTAAAACAAAACACTGCTCTTCTTTTACATTCAATTGAATTAAATAAACTTTATCTCCTTTGAAATTAGTGCCATATGTCCCCAAATTATAGCAACATTCCTGTCAGAACTACATAGTATCTCTATTTCCCCCCCTTTTTTTTTTATTTTTCTTCCCTGCTTCCCTCTCGCGGTTTATTTTCTAACCACATAATGACAACTCCCTTCCTTCGCTTTACCCTTTGTTTGTATTCCGTAATTCTTTGCTATTAAGCTAAGCTTCACGATTCCTCCGAGCGATCATAACACAGACAGTGGTGACATCTGTATTTCTTCAATTACGTGTTGGTGGTCGAATTTCTCTAAATCATCAGTTACGCACACATCCCCCCCCCCCCCACTGACACTGAGGAAAGAAAGAAGAAATGAAGTCTGTAATTAGTGGAATAATAGCTGCTTCAGTTGCACAACTGCTGCGATGACGAGGGAGACAGCAAGAAGGCACGTCGGTGAGTCCACTGCCAACAAGATGACTCCAGCGCCCTCCATCTCCCGCCCCCCCGAATAACAACAGAAGTAGAAAAAGCAACAGATGACAATTTTCATCGTCAGTGTTGCCAACTAATGCAGCCCGAGGAATCACAACTATGGTATAACTTCTAAGAAACATCCTCATCTCTACTCTATAATCACGCCTTGCTTTTTAGCTATCAGAACGAAGCCGCACAAAGCACATAAACTAATATTATTGAGAGATCCTTACTCCGAGAGTTGGGGCCTATATTTCCCACCGGTTTCCCCAATCAGACCAGACGAATGCCGAGAGGTAACCTTGAATAAGGTCAGGTCTATCTTTTCTATTCTTTCAGTAACAGAATGTGCAACCTTAGATGTTGTAAAAAAGCAATCATACAGTATTTATAAATAAAGTTACAAAGTCTTGTAAACGAAACTCACGCGGGTGATATTTTTGATTGGATTAATGTTCTAAATGAGCAAGTGAGCTTCGTAGGACGGGAACAACAGATTTTGTTAAAGTGGGCTCTGAAGCATTTCGTTCGATGGATCCCGACGGAAATTGGATCCGTGACCACGCGCACGGAAGGCGAGCAGACTAACCTCTTGGCCATCCCGAAGTCACGGTGTTCTATTTCTTCAAATCGAGACGGTAATATATATTAGTACACATTACACAGGGTACTATCGAAAGGCGCTGATAAACTCTGAGACGTGATTAGTTGATTACTTAGATAAAAAAAAAATTGTTTCGAGAAAATTAAAAAAAAAAAGCGTGATTCCGGAGTTAGAGGCATCCAATTTTTTTTGCGGCATCGTTACAAATGAATGACGCAATATTTCGACAAATAATAGCATAAATTGTATCGATTTTGCAAATCACAATTAAATTTCTACCCCAAAACCCTCTTTGATCAAAGTTTGTCATGTAAGGATTATACCTAAGAATATATTCATATTCCTGTCATATCTCTGAAGATCAATTCGATCACAATGAAAATCTGATGCGGGGAATCCTCTATAAGGTGCACTCCTCAACCATAAACATAATTTTTGGGCATAACTTTGATTATAATTTGCTAAACCGACATAACTGACGTCATTATTTGTCGAAATATTTATTATACTGTGCTGACTGCTGCGTTACATGCCTTTGGAATGCATACGTCATTCGTAATCTGTGCAACTTTTTATCTTTGTTGCTTAATTTATGGAGACCAGTGTATATATATTTGAACATCATTCATAACATTTCACCTTTGCTAACCCCCTTTTCCTTTCACTTACTAGGACCATATTTACAAGATTTTTCATTCGTTCTCATAACTACAGTATTAGCATATTATCCTTAATATTGTTGAGAGGCACAGTGTTCGTTGGTACACATCACAAACATTAAGTTAGGCATGCATATTTATAGTATGATGGTGTGTGTGCTTTGTTGGTTAAACTTTTCAAGAGCAGGGATGCTCTGTAACCCCCCCCCCCCCTCCCTCACTTATCCTGTTTGATGCTATCACTCTGATTTGGTACGAGAGGCAAGAGCAAAGGAGGGCGGAGTCTCTTCTCTTGGGTTTTCCCCAAAGCTTCTATTGTGCACTATAAATGACTCTCAATATAATAAGATAAACTTCCGAAAAATATATATAATTAAGGGGAAAACTAGCGTAAGTAGAACAAGTAATTTATCCTTTACAAGATGCTCGGTGCATAAACCTATAATAAAAAAAGGAAGGGGAAAATCTTACTCTTATTTGACTAAAGGGGCCAATTAACGTAATGACAAAATGCTACTTTGGGAAACGTAACCGTTAGTAATCAACAACCACGTGACCTGACTTAATTTCTTCATCTCCCTCTGAGAGAGATATCTTCTGTCTCAAAGCAAACAAAATGGGACTGGATAATTCCATTCTTGAATTATTATGTACGGTTTTATATTTGACGAAATAGAACAGGCCATGGAAAAGGACAAGAAGTTTCTTTTTATCAAGAAGGTAGTAAATTATGTTTATTTATTCCTATTTTCGTTTATGAGATGAGCTATGGTGTCATATGTCTGAGGGATGAAGTTGGAACGCGATGACTGTTCCGGGAAAGGGATGGAGAAAGTAGCAGCCAGGGTCTTTGCTTTGTATTTCGGCATTCGGATGGTGAATATAAGGAAATATTTGGAAATTCTCAGCCAGGATGGCTGACAGAGGGGCTTCAACCTGTATGCTTTCCCAGTGCCGATCCGGAGTTAACAATACCCACTGGACCACGGAGCTGCGTAAAGGTGGTTGAAGTTCTCTGTGCAATGAAATAGCTAACCTTAAACTTATAACCTTATATTGTTGGTGTCCCTTCTACCATCAATTTTCGATGTTGGGGCAATATATCTGGGGAGAGAGAGAGAGAGAGAACATTTCGAAACTTGTGATGTGTTGACACAGCATCGGTCAACTACCGTTACTTGGCAGAGAAAGGCGCATCTGGCCAAGGTAAACCAATGGTGATTTGCTGTTGCCTTCCAATAGATGGAAAATATCCTAAGGACAGGATATGTAGTTTAAGTGGATTCCAAACCTCTCATGTCCCCACTGGATATGAACCTGGAAACCCTGATAAAACGACAGTGAAACAACTCTTCTACTGGGGAAATGAAACACAGATGAATCATGTATGTGCGTATAAGTGTGAATGTGTGTCTGAATCTGAATTTTATTTAAAGCCTTTAGGTATCTAAGACTCAGGCCGGGATAGGGAAGAGGAAAGGATTCGGGGAAGGTGTAGGCCAGGGCGTAAGTTAAAGGTGCCAGCCCGGAATTTGCCTGGTCTGACTGAGGAAAAACCCTGGAAAGACCTAAATCGGAATGGTCGGCCGCTGGGATCGAACCCACTAGTCCCACTACCTCACGAATGATCTACCACTGAGCTACGGCAGCTAGGTGTGAGGCGTGTGTGTGAGTGTGACAGAGAGAGAGGGAGAGAAAGGAGGAAAACTGACAAAAGTCTTAAGGTGTTCAAAATATTGTAGAACTAAACCGAAAATAAAGAAACATGAAAGTAAACAAACAGTATCGCCATCACCGGTAACGAAACAACCAATAGTGTACGATTGAAACATAGACCACCTACACTATTGGTTGGTTCTGTCGGTCGTAACATGCTTCATGAAGCTATTGGTTCACCATGACTGCTGAAACAGCTACGAATACTCTTAACCAGATTGTTCAATACTGGTTGTGGGATTTTGTCCTATTTCTCCACAGCAGGCGCGCATCTCCTGCATGATTTGTGGTGGATGTGGACGATCAGGAACAGCTTTCTTGAGGATGGCCCAGATATGTTTAATACAGTTGAGGTCAGTCGAACACTCCACTCGATTGATTCTGTATTTCTCCAACAGGTTCCGGTTATATCGGAAGTTATCGTCCATCAGCGCGAATTCCGGGCCAAAACAATCAGCAAACAGAACTACAAAGAGTGCAAAGATGTCACGATACCTCTGAATATTCAATTTTCCAGCACATGGAGACATATGTTTCCTACATGATTCCAGTTCAAAACATAAAAGAAGCTCCTTCCTATATTATTAATTACCAATAGTTCACTAAATTTATTATTGTTATTATTATTTTAAATATAGGTATTATCCAACAAAAGAGACTTGATCGTTGACTGCCAATTATTTACTTGCTTCGCTTCCAGAGATAAAATTATTGTACTCGTTAATAGCTTATAAAAGAGGCAAAACTTGCTCTCAAAGATGATCCATACTCTTAAGATAACACCGAAGCCTTTTTTAACGGTCACTGAACAATAGAATTAAAACCCCAGCTTCTATGAATATTCTACATTTTTATCATAATCATAATTTTCTGGTACAAAGACCGAACTACATTAAATATCCAGTGTA
>JAGDQP010057292.1:0-12772 GCA_022664845.1 Lepisma saccharinum | reverse complement strand
ATTTACGAGGGGTATTTGCACACCTCCGGCGGCACTTCATTTCTTTCTTAGACTGTTTCCACATGACTTTTTGTGGACCCCAGAAGTCAAGGAGTGTAAGTGCATTTTCGAATAAAAGAAAGGTTGGATGTAATTTTTATATATAACATGAAATATATGTGACACAAAATTGTCATATTTTGTACAAATATATCTTGGATCCGAATGTGTATATGGGCAGAATATATTTTTGTGTCACATGTGTTTCGGGTTATATATAAAAGATTGACTCCAACTTTTTTAATCGAAAATGCACTTAGACTCCTTAACTTCTGGGATTCACATATGTTATTACTATTCTTCTCCAGGTCACTGCGCCTAGAAAATATGTCCAAAATACAACAGAGTATAATATACTCTGTACAAGAATCAAATTAAATCTCTGCTTCGCTCTCCGTGTCACCAGGTTGCAAACAAGGACTTCTTTCATACAATAATTTCTTTCACCGATACAGGTTTTCTTTCAATAGAAACACCAGCTCGGATTTAGTGTAAGAAGCGGTGCTTGAGATGCATCATATTTGGAGTGGTAGTCGTTCAAAACGACCTTTGTCCCTTCCACTATCTATGCTAAGATTCTTTTTTTCTGTCGTGTGTTCAAGTATATTTGGGTCCATCGCATTTTTCTAGGTAAGGAATTGAACGTCTCTAGTTATTTTTTCAGAGTTCAGCATTAATTTGTACTTTTGTAATCAATCACATATTAAGGTGCTGCACGGTCCTCTTCCTTATTGTGGTGAGCGAAGTGCTTCTGCCTTTTCTTTTCTTATCTATTATTTTTCTTATTATATGCACTTAATTTGTGATTTTATAACAACATTTCATAGTGGGAGATTCCGGGTTCTCAGATAAATTTGTTCCTAAAAAGCTCTTGAACTTAACGTCCTCTTCATTTCCTTATTAATTGGTTGTAGTACCAAATAGTTAGTAGTATTTCCTTATTAGCTTTCTCCGTGACTAATTTTCGTTTAAGTACTCTCATAACTAGCCTTTCTGTGTGCACCATTATTGGCCAATCACGTTTGTTCCCGCCGCGTGCACGTTTTTATTTGATTCCGACCTTTCATTGTCCATCCTTTGTTCTGGTTGACATTTGTTTCGCAATATTCTCCTTGATATATAAGCAGTGTGATTACATAACATTAATCTCTCTGCACATCATGCTTCATGAGATTAATTTTTGGCATCAGCTGGAAACACTGACAACCGGGATCTTCGGAGCCGGAACATCCGCAGTATGTTCCTGTTATGTGAATCAATGCTTTTGACAAGTTTAGTGCTGCTACGACTATAATAATGGAAGCAATGTGATGCAAGATAATATTATAGAATATAAGCACAGCAACACTGGTAAGAGAGTTGATTGGCAACGTAAGCCTTCTCACTGTTTTAAAATTGTGTCGAATAATGTTTATGCGAAGTTTGGCGCAGCTAGGCCTAACTGACTGGAAGCAACTTGACAAATTAATTTTTAGAAAATGTTCTGGCAACACTAAATCACAGCACCAATAATGACGGTTCCAGGGACTCTCAGCTAAGACATTTTATTCGACACCTCATACATGTCTCTACAACTTGTGGTATATGAGACAAGTTTTGGCATGCGCTGGCAACACTGACAACGGGGTTCCTGGGGAGCGGAAATATCCACAGAATGTTCCTTTGTGGGAAACAATGTGTATGCGAAGTTTGGTGCTGCTATAACTAATATACGTAATAGAAGCTATTTAAAAGAAAGATTATTTTATAACAAACATTCTCTGGAAAGAGGGTTGTTTGTCAACGCAGTGTCTCTCAGTGTTTTTCAATGTGTCGAATAATGTTTATGCCAAGTTTGACGGAGCTAGATCTGACTTAATGCAACTAATTTGAACAAATTATTTTAAAGAATTTTTTAGAAAATGGGCTGGCAACACTGAATCACTGCACCAATCAGGGTGGTTGCAGGGGCACTGAGCTAGTTTAGTCATACGTTTGCAACGACAGCTCACCCACCTCTCTGCTCTTGTAGTTCCTGAGATTTAATATCTGGACAGGAACGAACAGACAGAGAGAATGAGCAGGATTAAAAGTCCCTTCTAACTATAGCTTCGCTACCAACGAACCTAAAACTTAAATGATAAATTCACTTTACTTTTTTGTCTCGTGCAGTAGCATCTACAGACCGCCATCTCAATCGCGGAATACAAACTAACGTACAAGGGAAGTGTTTGGGTTCAACATAATATTTTTTATAAGACTTCGTATATGTATTTGTACCCCGATGCTGATAATGCCTGTAAAGCAGTTCGACCAGGTCCGTTAAAAATTAAAGCAAAGGGGAAACAGTCGCTGCAATAACTCCCGTAGTTTCCGTTTCAACAGGATTTTTTGATAAGACTCTGTATATGTATTCGTATCCCGATGTTGATAATGCCTGCAAAGTAATTCGGCCGTATAAGGCCCCGTTCGCCGCTACATGGCGTTAAAATTTGGAGCAAGGGGAAGACAGCTGCTACAATGACTACCGTAATTAAGCTTTGAACAAGAATGTATTGCTCAAAATATACACATGAACATAGCCTGACAGTGCTGTCAAAGACTGTAAAGCCAATCTACAATGTAACAAATAGTTTTACAGATATAGCCCAGCATATATATTCTCAAATGGAAGTGAGGCTTTCTACAAAGTAAAACAGAAGGGCGAATTCACATAGTAACACAAAGCAACCATCAAAATTACACTCCATGGACACGGTGTTAAATGCCACCTTATTTTATACACTTGAAGTTGCTGACAGTTACGGATGGGGACGCACGTAGAGGGGCCCCCACCCCTGAAATTCAGTTTTATTTGTGAGGTTAGTATGATTTCTGGAGTGTGCTTTTGAAGGTTTCCAGCCCCTGGTGTGTCTTTTGCCCTTGTGCCCATTGTGATTCTCCCTTCTGTTTTACTCACTGTATGGAAAACCCTCACTTACATTTTTGAAGACAAATATTGGCCTATATTTGCCAAACTATTTGCTATACGCTGCAGTGGCTTTGCAGTTTTTACCAGCACTGTCAGCTATGTTCATGTATATATTTTGAGTAATAAATTCCTGCTCAAACGGAAATTACGGTAGCTCCTCATTGCAGTGGCTGTCTTCCCCTTGTTCCAAACTTAAACTCCCTGTAGTGAACTAACGTGGCCTTACACGGCCGAATTACTTTGCAGGCATGATGAGCATTGGGATACGAATACATATATGAAGTATTATAAAAAATCCTGTTCAACTAGAAATTACGGGAGTCATTGCAGCGGCTGTTTCCCCCTTGCTCCTACCTTTAATGACCTGTAGCAGACAAACGAAATCTTACCGGTCGAACTGTTTTACAAGCATTATCAGCATCGGGGTACAAATACATATACGAAGTCTTATAAAAAAATTCATGTTCGAACCCTAACCTTTCCCTTGTTAGTGTTACAACTTACAACACCCACACGGCCTCAGACGACTGCCCCTCCACCTTCAACATTAAGTGTCCTCCTTGCGCCCGCCCTCATTATCTTTATAACATTTTTCAAAATACTTCAAAATCTAATAGCATTATCAAAATTTTAAGTATACAGCGCACAAGTATTTACAAATTACTACTAAATACAATGGACAGCGATCTCGAGATCTTGTCAATTGATGGTTACTGAGACTTCACTTAAATAACTGCGTCATAATATTTGAATACGTATCACTCGTGAACGGCCAAGTTCTCGAGATCGACTGGGTTTCCATTATATTACCTCTAGTAGCTCTCCCACAAAAGATGATTCAGTGACTATAACCACTAGACCCCGACACCCCTCATTTTCTGTTTTAAAGTACATCCTCGACCACATTCACATGACCCAGCTAAACCTCGACCTCGCCATCGGACTTCGACCTCGACCTCACTCAACCTCGACTTTGCGACGGGACTTCGACCAGGAGCTTGCTCAATCTCGACCTCAGGATCGGACTTAGAACTCGACCTCACTCAACCTCAACTTAGTGATCGAATTTTAACCTCGACGTCACTCAACCTCTACCTCGCGATCGGGCTTCGACCTCGACCTCACTCAACCTCAATATCGCAAGCAAATTTCAAACTCGACCTCACTCAATCTCGACCCCACAGTTTGAGGTCGAGGTCGCGTGCGAGGTTCAACACCTCTGGGTCATATATTCAATTTCTGCCGGGTTCGTTAAACGAAGTTGTCTGGAACTTACTTTACCAAAATGTTAGGTCTCGTCCTTAGAAGAGAATAAGCTCGTTTAGGACGTTAATTCCGCTTCAAACAATTAAAGCGTTCTGTAGCAGAATAATATCAACAATAAAAGCATTTGCAGGAACTTTCAGTTTGGCAAACTTCTATTAAAGTTCAAAAGGAAAGAGCAGAATTGCAACGTATCGTTAACGGATGTTGGAGAAACACACGATCGATTTTAGTAAAGAAATCTTCTGAGCAACTTCCTGTTTACCATTTTTCTCGACCGCAAATTTCGTATGGACTTCCCCTACAGCCTGTTTTAATAAATAATAACGTAATTAGCAATCTTAGCTACAGTTTGTTCGAAACTAAAGTGGAAACAATACGCGCCTGGTGTTGACTTAAATGTTGTGTTTTTCCAAGAGCATCAATTGGAAGGAACGTTAAGGTAAGTTTGGAGAAATTGGAAAACTTTGAATTCACAAGTACTGTATTATTTAGCATTGCAAAGGTTTTAGCAGCTTATAGTGTGTGATAATTTTTACCAATATCAGGCAAAGAGGAAGTTACCCAAGACTATTCCATGTGTCTTCACGCATAGCTTTAGAATTTGATACGCCGATTTTGATGAAAGCTTTTGCCTTCTGTACAAATTTGTTTCTCTAGGCTACTGTCGATAGAAACTAAGCTCTTCTTCTATGGTAATACCACTTAGACAAACTACAAAACCCAATTTGTGCCAATTACAACACAAAGGAGTACTACACACAAGGGCCTTTGCTGCCCTTTAACCGACCGTATAGAATTTTGTATACAATACCTAGAGTATAAAAGAATTTTGATAAGTCAAACTGTTTAATTGTATTCCGGTTACCACGAAACGCGCATACAAAATTGCCCACTACCGGACTGGAACTTTTATAGCGTCGTCCCAAGACATATATGCCAGAAGTGGCTTCAGCAATCAAAAATAAATTTTGCGTCACGAATGGACGGACTAAGAAAGAAATAAGATAAAATCCCATTAAAACGAATTTTACAGGACCCGCGATTTTATCTCATTATAACAATAATTCAGTTGAATTGCCATTGCATTGGGGAACAAGAATTCGGCGGGGTTTCCAAAAATTTGGTTAGAACGACGTTAGCTGTAAAGGAATTTTATCTGCATGCAAATAGAGAATCTTGGAATATTGTAACACATGCTTGGTAGTGAACTGCGTTTCTGTTAATACATGGAACAAGATTGCAACCTTAGAACGCAATAGACTGCAGATCGTGTTATATTTAATTTAATCATTCTGACAAGGATATTACACTTAATTTTATTGTGACAGCACAGCACAAGTGTTACAGTTTCTATGTTTTAACAACACAGAATCGAGAAACAAAAGGAAATTGAATCGAGAAACAAAAAGAATATTAGATACATAAATAATTAAATAATAAATAATTAAATAATAAATATAAACTAAATAAAAATAAATAATTAAATTACAAAAAATAAAAAGGTAATTAAATAATTAATAATAAAAAGAAACTTTAAAAAAATATGGCCTTCAGATCAGTTCCTTATTTTCTGGAATACTTCTCACGCCAGTATGTCTTCCCATTCCTCATTCTTACTCAATTCAATATTGGTCTTATAGAATTCCAATATTCTGTATCTCATAGCGTTTGAATTTGCGTATATTTCCTCTTCATTCCATGATAATATTACTGCTATCACAATAAGTTTAAAACAAAATATTCAGGTATTGTTATTCCCATGAAATAGCTTAATTTTACCAAAGAAGAGTATTTTTCCAGCCAAACAAGTTTTGTTTAACTATCAGCCGATTCTAATAATGAAACGATACAGAGGTCAAAAAATCATCAGAAAATATAGAATAAATATTGAGAAATTGTTTTTTAGCTCAGTGGTGCACTGGTTTAAATTGAATTTTATATATGGCATTTAGGCATCTAAGGCTCAAGCCGGGATAGGAGAGCGGAAATGATATTGGAAGGTGTCGGCCAGCGCCAATATTGAAGATGAAATCTCGGCATTTGCCTGGTGGAGCTGAGGAATGGAAAAATTTCAGTCAAGATGGTCATCCGCTGGGATCGAATCGATGACTTCCCGATTGCTATGCCAATGCTCTACCACTGAGCTACATTTTTAAAGTGAAACGCACCCTAACCGAATGCGCCACCCAACTGAATTAACTTCTTCAACTGATATTACTGATTTTTCCTAACTGCGGACAGCACAATTAGCATCACATCCATGCCCGAGGCGGGATTCGAACTCTCGATCCTTGAGTCGACGCCTCTGTTACACTGGGTTAAGATAAATATTTTATATTCCAAACAGTGTTATGCTATGACTAAGTCCCTGTATCAAACTCAAATAAATAAGTCGATGTCGCTCAGAGAACTCTCAACAGATTAAAATATATTTTAATTAAATGTTTTACCACCCGTGATAATTTACAGTGTAATTTTGGGGTAATTCAGTTTATAGAGCGTTGGCTTCGGATTAGGGAGGTCCAATGCTTGACCAGTGAGTGACCACGCTTACAGATTAATCTAGGGTTTTCCCTCAGCCATACAAGACAAATTCTGAGATGGTACCTTTAACTTAAGCTCTGAGTGACTTTTCCTTCAACGTTTCTCCTACTCTATACTGGCCTGAGCCATATATGTCTAAGGATCATAGGTAAATTAATATTCAAATAATTGTGGAAATTAGACATCTATGTAATTAGTAAATAAAATAGATTGGCCAGAAGAATAGCGTGATTTTACGAAAATGAATTTGAACTCTCAACTAAAATTATTAAAATGTTAACGAGCAGATTTTCAAGTAACGAAACGAACATAACCTACAGACTGAGGAAATAACGGAGTAATAGACATGCAATGGGCAACATGATAAATACAACTAACCTTCAAACAATGTGGGGAGGCCAAAGGTTTATCGCTCTCGATTTCAGTATACATTATCTCGAGTTAAATTGCAGCCGTAGTCCACTGAATCAACACTACCAAAAATTGTATGTCCCTCCTCAGAAGCTCATCAGCTCGTTCATGGTTTCAAAACTTTTTTTTACTTCCAAAACAAACTCACCACATCTTGAAACCACCAGATATGAAATATCAAAGAAATAAGACCACTTTTAGGATTTGGAAGCAAATGCTGTGAAACCCTTTGCACCCGCTCGGCACGCCTGTCCGTTTACCGACAACTTTCGACTAAGGAAATACTATTTATAAAATTTTGGTCGGTATGTCGTTGGAAATGTATCAGTAGGATTAGCTCAAATTCGTATCATTCATCCAGATTGCAAGGGGGTACCAGAGATAGGTACTTTCCCAGATATAGAGCGCCAATTTATATCTTTGGAACTACTAGAGCTATGAAGGTGACAGAGGTGTCTTTGGAAAGAGCTTGGTAAGACGAGTCCAAACTTCTATCATTCATCCAGATGGCAGAGTCGGATCCCGAGTTTTAGGGGAGGGAATTTCAACTTTGGACCTACTAGGGCTAGAAAGCGGGTTGAGATGTCGTTAGAAAGGTTTAGGCAAACCGAATTGAAATGTGTATCATTCATCCAGATTCTGGGTAGGATCTGAGAGGTTTCTGGGGAAATAAATTTCAACTTTGAAACTACTGGGGCAAGGAAAGTGGTTGAGGTGTCGTTGCAAAGATCTCGCAAGGCGAGTTCAAACCCGTAACATTCATCCAGATTGCAGTTTTGGTTTCCAAATTTCGGGGAATTTCAACTTTGAAATTAGTAGGTCTAGGAAAGTAATTGAGGTGACGTTGAAAAGTCTGGGCAGAACGAGTCCAAACCCAAATCGTTCATCTAGATTGTAGTGGCGGTTCCAGATTTGAAGGAGAATTTTCAGCCTTTGAACTACTAGGGCTATGAAAGTGGCTTAGATACCGTTGGAAAGTCTCGACAAAATGAGCCTAAACGCGTATCACATATCATTCTTCGAGAGATTCCTGTGTTTCAGAAAGAATTTTAACTTCGGAACTACTAGGACTCGTTGGAAAGTCTCGGGAGAACGAGTCCAAACCCTTATCACATATCATTCGTTTAGATTGTAGCGGTGGTTCCGAGCTTATGGAAGAGTTTCTTCCTTTCGATTCCTAGAGCTAAAGTCTTGGCCATATAAGTTCAAACTTATATCATTGCTCCATATTGCGGGCGCAGATCCCAAGTGTGCGGGAGAATTTTCAACTTTGGAATTCCCGGATAATAAAGTGGTTGAGGTTTCGTTGGGAAGATGTCGACAAGAGAAGTTCAAACAAGTAACATTCAACCAGATTACAGTTTTGCTTCCCAAATTTCGGGGATTTTAATTTGATATGGCTAGGAATGTAGGTGAGATGAATTTTAAAAATCTGGGCCAAACCTATATCATTCATTCAAATTGCTGGGGTGGTTCAGAAGTTTGGGGAGCAATTTCAACTTTGGAACTACTAGGGCTTTGAAAGTGGCTGAGTTGTCGTTAGAAAGGTTTCTGCAAAATTAGACGAAATCCGTATTATTCATCCAAGTAGCAGGAGCGGATAACAAGTTTCAGGGGGATTTTCAGGGGGAACTACTAGAGTTATGAATGTGGTTTAGGAGTTGTTTGAAAGGTCTCGGCAAAATGTATCCAAATCTGTATCATGTATGCATTCAGATTGCAGGGATTTCCCGAGTTTGGTGAGGGATTTCAACTTTTGAAATGCTAGTCCTATGAAATTGGTTGAGTTGTCGTTGGAAGTGTCTTGACAGCATTAGTTCAAACTTATATCATTTATCCAGATTGGAGGTGCGGACCTCACATTTGGGGGGGGGGATTTTCATCATTGGAACTACTAGGGCTAGGGAAATGATTTAGGTGTCGCTGGAAAGGTCTCGTCAAGACAAATTAAAAACCTGAAATATTTATTCAGAAAGCAGGTTCCGATTTTTAGCGGGGGGGGGGAGGATTTACATTTTTGGAGGTACTACGTACTAGGAAAGGACACGTCGCACTAGTTCCACGTGGATTTGTATTAAAAAATTTGAGACTTTAATTTCAAGAATGTATTATCTATAAGTTTCTTGAACTTACACCTACTTTATAATAGGGTTGCAAAAAATATCGATATACTGAAATCGATATTGGTATTTTGGAATACCGAAAATTCGGTATCACCCGTACCGAAATACCGAACATACCGATAATTCGGAAACACCGAATATACTTGTATACTGAATATCGATATACCGAAACACCTAAATTTTAGCACACAATTTATCAAAACAATCGCTCCTTTTTTATTTCGGAATGAGTCTGTGCGTTAATATAAATCATTTAATGTTTATTACTAATATAGTATTCTGTAATGTGAATCAACTTTTTCTTTCTTATGTCTTTTTTTTTATGGTTTGAGATCGCCAACATTTCATTGCTTATCCCTCGTGTAAATATACACTAAATTACACTTGCAAGATTAAAGATTTACATTTGCACTCATTTGCTGCCGACGAGGTATCCACGTAGTCTAAGGCGGGTTTGAATCCCGCCAGGGGTATGGATGTTTGTGGATTTTAACTAGGTGTATAGGGATGAATCGTGATGGGCTGAAGTTACTAGACTGGCCCATATAAAATAACATTTTTTTTCCACCCATTTGCTATACCACTTTCTCTCTTTCTTTGTTCTGTTTAGATGTTTCTTTTCAGATACATAGTTTAAAAGACAGGGTAAAGAATGGTGCACTGTTGAAACATGTGATCTGTAATCCTTGGTTTGGGGAGATACCAACAAAAAAGCAAGAGCAATACAGTTCTTACGAATAAAGATGAGCACAGAAAACGTTTTTTCCGTTTCCGGTTTTTAAAATAACCGAAACCGGTTTCTACTTCAAAAACTGGTTTCCGGTTTTTCTATTAAACAGCTGTTATTCCTCAAAACCTGGTTTCCGTTTTTTTTATCAAACCTCGTTTTTTCTTCAAAAGTCGGTTTTCGGTTTTTCATCAAATATTGCTTTTCCTTCAAGATTCGGGTTTTTTCATCAAACATCGGAAATTGAAAAGAATCACCCTAACCCGATGTTTGAAGAAAAACACCAAAAAACGAAGTTTGAATAAAAACAACAAACAGCGGAGTTTGAACAAAAACACCAAAAACCGAAGTTTGAATAAATGCACCGAAAACCGAAGATTGAATAAAAACACGAAATACCGAAGTTTGAATAAAATTATCAAACACTGGGCTTTGAATAAAAACACCAAACACCCAGGTTTGAACAAATTTACCGAAAACGGAAGTTTGAATGAAAACACCAAACATCGGCTCGTGCTGAGTCAAAGTTACCTAAATATCATAACGGCCTAAAAAAATGAAACAGTGTTGACCTGACGCCGTGGTCTAGTGGTTACGGTCGCTGATATATTATTATAAACACTGAGATGGGAAAGCAACACACACATGAATTACCTTATGTCAACCACCCTGATTGACGTTTTTCAGGATTTTAACCAATTCCAGAGGCACACTCTTATCACTTAGAGAGAGGTTCTTGGTCAATCAATATCTTTCCCATTCTTTCTCCCTGACTGAAGTTTAAGATCTAATGGCCTGTATACATAAGTTGCTAGCGAGAACAAAAAGCATTGCTAGCGTATACACACATAAATGTCGATGTGTTTGTGTGTGAACGTGTGAACATATACGTGTTGAAAGGCAGTGAAGGATCCCTCGTTGGATTCGCGAAATAGAGGAAACGATATATGACAGAGCAGCATGTCTTTGTCAGTGGATTAAGGAAGAACCAAGGCAGTTTGGTACAAAATTTCGCAGAAAAGTTCCCAAAACCAAGGCCTGGAAGGGGCTTAGAGTGGTCCATTATAATCATATGGGTTCCGTACAAAAACTACTAGTAAATAATACACGCCTATAACCCAGGAAGTATTGTGAGTAGCATAATTTTAAAAGCAGATTCTACAGCATTGAATCCGAGTTTCTAAAAGCAAGGTTTCGTGGTCTTCCTCCAAAATTTGGGTTCCCCACAATTCTTAATTTCGAACATTTAACCCCTGCTTTACAAAACTAAAGGGTTTGTCCGAAAGAGCAGCTGAAGATACATTAACACCGAGTGACTCTTTACACCCCTCTTATGCTGAGTCACAGTTGCCTAAATATCATAACGACCTAAAAATTAAAAAGTATTAGTGTGACCCTAACCCCGTGGCCTAAGGGTTAGGGTCACATATTTGGGATTAGCACTGAGATGGAAGGCGACACACGTAAGTCTCTCTAACGCCAACAATCCTGATTGACGTGTTTTAGGACTTTACCCGGATCCACAGGCAAACTCTTGTCACTTCCAGAGAGGTACTTGATCAGACTATACCTTTCCCATTCTTTCGTCCTGGCTGAAGTTTAAGATCTTATGGTCTGTATACATGAGATTGTAAAGGCCAGATAATTATAATTTTCAAATGTTAAAAATATATTTATATGCCTGAAATTAACAATTTGTCTGTAGCTCTCATACTATTAGAGATAGGAATAAACCGATCCCATCATGTGAAAGACCCATTGGGGCAGTGTTGTCAGTTAAATATAAAACAATCACTAGATTTCTAGTGACTTACAATAAATTTTAGTTTATTACACTGAACAATTATTTTTCACCGAAGAACAAAAAATGGATTGGCAATCTTCGTCACATTCTAGGACATTTTAAAAGATTACGTTTTCTTCGAGCCTGGAAATAATTCCACAAAATAGTCCCGGAATTTTTATATTTTAGTAACTTACTCATTAGCTAATAACAAGAACTAAAAATGGAAACAATGTGGTATAAAGGATTAAAAATAATTCTTAAAAATAATTAAAAATAATCGAATAAATTATCCTTTTCATTGCTTTCGATATTTTTTAAATAATTTTAATAATTATAATTAGATAATAAATATGGAAACGTTGAGTAGTTTATAATATAGGGTCATCGAAAAAGATTGCCGGGATTATAAACTTTTGTTATTAAAAAAGCTCACCAATGGATATACAAAATGCATGTGTGGCGTATTCAGATGTTCAGGAATGTTCGAAGTTTCAGACTTGCCTTGCCTTCAGCGGTTATGCAGGGTGTTACATAATAACACTGACAAATACACCTCATCAAGATTCATGATGAGAAAGACTGAAAAGTCCCGGTTTCGAATCCCGGTTGGAGCATGATGTGAAGTTAAAACCATCGCATTCATAAACGGACGGGCCGGAGTCAAAGTTACTAAAAGTGGCCCATACAAAATGAAGTTCTTTTTTTATTTTGTTGTTCCTGACAAGAAAATAACGAAAGAAGTACAGACCATTGAGGATGTACAAATGCTTTGTTTTAGAGATGGCCAAAGGGATCCGGATCTAGTATATCGTATTTTGGGGGATTTTGTTGTGGCTACCAAATTATAAGTGTTATTTTGGTTCCTTTTACTCTTCATTTTGGAGTGTTGTGAGGGGAGAGAATGAAAGTAGCATAATAAAAAGACA
>JAGDQP010057290.1:0-12773 GCA_022664845.1 Lepisma saccharinum | reverse complement strand
GCAAATTCTAACATCGAGCAACATATAAGAAGACAAGCGCGATACACACGACAGTACGAAAATCGTGGTCACCCGACTAGAACATTGCACTCTAAAGAAGCAGCATTCTGTAGTAAGGTTTTGTGGTAAGAGAAAAGACAAACCAAGAGAGATACACAGAAGAATGACCAACCAATATGGTGCAAGATGTATGAATGAAAGTGTGCTATAGATTTGAAGAAACACTGCACACGTTTTAGCTTTTGTTCAGCACTCAACCGCCTGGCACTCACCTGGCACACAAACAGTGATTTCCGAATCTCTTTGAACTCAGTGAGCAGAACGAACGCTAATGTTCACAATGTTAGCAACAGCAGTCATACAAATCGTCATATCTTCAGGAATATGTGCGTCCACGCGAGCAATGTTTTCATCACTGACAGCGTAGTTTTTTTATTGAGGCGGACATTATTTTCGTACTGTCGTTTATTTCGCTTGCTCTGCCACCTGTTGACGCTGTCAGAACCTTCCGTATAGATGTATCTTTACGCTTTAGGTAATTTCATAAGATTACGTCCAATCTTATCAAATAATTAGGCAGTTTGTCTTTATTTATTGAGTTACCGTTTCATATAGCATAATTCTTGACTCACTAGTTTGATTATTGTGACAGCTCCATAACTTGCAGTGTCTCCATCTCCATAGTCACAATAGTAGGTCAGAATAATATCGGGACGTTTGTCCAACTCAATTTTCAAGTAAAGGAAAACAAACAAATGGCAACACTGATCGAGAGGAAAAGTAAAGAGGACTTTTCTCCCAAACTCAAAAAGCTTAGCTGCTTCGATACTGATGGAAAGAGAGCCTCTTTTTCGTCCATAAAACTTTCGGATAGGTGCGTACGTGACACAGTAATCCAAATAACAACAGACTCCCAAAAGCCGATTGTCGATTCCTTCGTTTGGCGTTGTTTTGGCATGGGATACGAGATGCAACAAAGAGGTGGGAGGATGTACAAGAAGAGAGAAGGGAGAGAGAAATCGGATTGACTTGAAACTGGTAGGATATATCGAATATGTGTGTGTAAGGGAGAGAAATAAAAGGAAAATGGAGGAGAAGCAGACAGGCGTGAAGACATTCGAAAAGCTTGAAAAGAAGATAAGAAAAACACCGATTCAAAAAAAAAATGTTTACAAGATTAGAGTGTAGAAGAAGATCAAATGGGGAAGTTCTTGCAGTTACTTGCTTCCCTTAAATCATTCAATGCTCGTACTCAATATGTATGAAGTGTATTGTTTGATTGAACAAAAGTGTTTGACAGTTCAGCTCATTCTAGAAGATGCTTGGTGAAAAGTTTTAGATACGTCGTGTATGTGTGTTTATCTTAGCCATTGTTTCCTTTTTATTCTTCTCTCTATATTTATCTTCATTTTCCTCTGTTTTTATTTTAGCTTTTGTGTAGGAGTTCCTTAAAAAAAAAGAAAATAAAACATGAAATAAAAGAGAAGTTACAAGCTATAAAATGATGCAGCGTCGTTTCAGTTGTTGAAATGGCTTTACTGAAAATATCCATGCCCATGGATAAAAGTCTCTTGTGAGTTTATCCTTTTATTTTATAAACGTCAATTCGCCTCATTTCCTGTGTATCACTCTTGCTTTCTCTTCTTTGTGGCGAGTAATAGAACCTCAAAATGACCATAGTTTAGTCTCAGAGTACATTCACTTTTCTATTTGGAATGTATGATGTGATACATGTGCGTGTGTGTATATGTCTGGGTAGGTGACGGTAATCTTAATTTTTTTTGTGTGTGTGTGTGTCGTGATAATTGTTTTTACCATTTATAGCAATGGATGAATTTATATGCCCTTCTCTTTTAAGAAAACACTGCGAAGAATAATACTGTACACTTCGATTCATAGAAAATAGCTGATCGAAATTTCTCTAGTCATTTACTACCAGTCCGAAATTTTTAACGATCTGGCAACGCTGAACATGACAATACGTTACAAGCACAACAGATGGAACGTTATTTTTTTTATCGAATATCATTTCGTAACTGCCTTTAACATATAGCAAGAAAAGTGACAAATTAAGTTCGTCGTAAGTCAATTAGCTAAGGTACAATAATACACTCATCGAGCGTAGCATATAAACACTATCGAGGCTGGATAAAAGTATGAACATCAGCTACCGGGCGTGTGTTGTCAGCATTTTCGAGATAATTTGGTTTGTGAAATGCTTAGGTAAAATCCCGTTAAAAGAATTTACAAGGCCCTCGATTTTATTTCCTTATAAGAAATTCGTTGTAACGAACATTGTATTAATAACCAAGAATGACTTGCACTGAGATTTTGAAGTTTTCCTACAGTATATACATGTGTTCCGCGTACTTATTGCCTGTTAAAAGGTATTTATACAAGCATCACCATACGTGTATCTGTATAGCATCACCATACGTGTATTTGTATAGCATCACCATACGTGTATCTGTATAACATCCTAACTTCATTTTATTTACATTATACAGTATTTATATATACATAATAAAACATAAGTAGCGTATTGTTGTGTAGACGAAACCGAACGAGAAGTATCTCGCTTTTTCGTTTTTGATAACCTCAGATCTCGTTATAAAGGAGGGATGTTTTACAAGCTGGACTCGGAAAACTGGTTCGTTATACCGAGAATTTCGTTATAAAGACCTTCGTTGTAATGAATAATTTTTAACATTGAGTAAATGGACTTTCCGGTGGGGATTTCAAAAACCTTCGTTCTAACGGGAATTTTGTTATAATGACATTCGTTGTAAAAGCTTTTTACCTGTATGCTGCATCGCGAAAGTGTATCCCATGAATGGGACAGTTGTGACCCTCAAACTTACCAGTTATGGATCCACGTGTTTGATTTAGCCCAGATTTGCAAGACTTAGTTGCAGTGTTTTGTCCGTACAGGCTGTTTCTTGATCCACTGGCCATCCAAATAGACTGTGGAGTCGCGTGAAAGGTAACACGACAGAGGCACTTTATTGAGCACCTGTAGTAGTAACAGCAACCATGCTGGAGCATCCGTTTATAGGGGCAAGAAAGCCCCGTTAGCTTGCATTTGAAGCTTCGCCTTTCGCTACCTAATTCCGTGGGGTTTAATAGTAATTGAAAATCTAGGAAATCACTGGAACTCACACATAATATTCATGGACTTACTGAGTCACTCCTATGACAGCTGGCTGCGGGGCATACTGCTCATATTATAAATAGTGAGTGGTCACAGGAATGTGACAGGTCGTTCGATAAATTGTTTCTCAGTGAATAAGTGAGTGAGTGTGTGTGTGTGAGAGAGAGAGAATGCGAGAGGGCTTTCCTTATACAATATATATATATAGTAATACAAGAAAGAGGGAATTAATAGTTTTGATTTTACAAGAGATTATATGTAGCTAATTATAAATGCTTCAAGACAGAGAATACAAAAAGCTAAGTGGGTTATCATTTCTCATCTCGAGTCACGAATTAATTCACTATTTTGCAAAGTCTAACAACATGGAAATTAATTTGTTAGATTACATTTCAGTTGAAAGATCTTTTCCGAAAATAAAACTATATATGTCCATTGTATTTCATAGTAATTTGCAAGTTCTAGTGCGCTAATGAGCTCACATTTTTGATAGTACGCTTAGTTTTTTTTTAAAAAAAATATATTTTTAAATGTTAAAAATGTGAGGGGGGGTGGGGGTGAGGAGCCCTCTTAATGTATTACTAGCCAATTGTTCTTTAGCTCATATTCTGGTCTTTCGGTGCAAACTTAACCCTTTCAGCGCGATGTTTGACTATAGTCGAAAGAAAGACTTCCCCCCCCCCTTTGTTGCGTAATTAGACAATAGTCCATATTATTGCATTTTCTTTGTACTTTGCTTCAGTGATCTACTTGAGCCACACAAGCGCTGTGCAGTGTTTTGTCTATCAAGAAGTGTCATATTCACCGCTATTTTTGCTAGCGAAACTAAAAATTCTCGCTTTTTCCCCACATTGTCAACTTTCCTCCTCATCTCCTCTACATATTGCGTACTATTGGCATAAATGCTACCTCCCTGGAATCTGTGTTTCATACGCTTTCCAACAAGTAATAACTGATATCTCTTTCATAAGCAGAACTGTGAGCATGGTCTTGAGTGTGAAGGTCAGTTTCTCTATTCACAGTTATAATATACAGGGAGTTGCGCAAATGCTATTATTATATGTTATTCATTTTTTCTCGCTTTCTATTAAATCGACGTTCTCGATTCTTGGGTATGTTTGATACTAGTGTACAACGTATACGTTCGTAGTATTTCATCTGCGTACGGCAACTGCAAGTGTTGCCAACTTCCCATTCTTTCACAAACAAATATTTTTTCTCATTTTTTTGTTTTCCTCCTCTTCTTCTACATATGAGCACGATGGGCATATCTATACGTTAGAATGTGTCTTCTATGAACTTTCTCACGATGTATAACTCATGTAACTATGATAATTAGGGCTCTGAGAGCAAAGGTCTTTAATTTTTTTAAGAAGAATATTGGATCAGATTAAGATCAGAAATAATTATAGATGGGGTGATTGATAACCATTGATGCCTTCACGTTGAGACAGTGTTGGGAAGTCTGGGATTTTACCTCCATGAAATTTCGAAATTTACACCCTGACACCATTTTTATTTTCCTCTGCCTAAGCCAATCACTTGGTCCGGGTTGTGACTACGGTAAAACTTTCCAAGTTACCAACGACATAAACTTCAAAAGCCGTGAGCTCTCCGTGAGTCATCATTTCAACAAGAGCGTTTCAAAACCTGCAACTTGCTTGCTTGATTGTCACTATCCTGTCGACCAAATATTCAAATTTCGATTTCAGTCTTTTGGAGTAGTAAAATTGAATAGCTCATGCCACCATCTTATAAGAGACAGTCTAAAGTGCAATTGTAATATATTTCAGTTTTTTTAAAAAAATAGCTTTTATTTTAAAAATTTGTAATGTTCAAACTACGGTATTTCTGGAGAATGACGCTTAGCGTAAACAGACAAACGAAAATACACGGTATCCCAAAACTAACTATAGCTATATGAGATAAAGCACACAAAAGGTAAAGAAAATCTGATTCCAGATGCGAATTTAGCGAATTTGAATTATTCAGCTGTTAAAAAGTGGCGTTAGATTCAGTATTTCGTGATTTGTTTCATCTTGAATGATTTCATATCTGGTATCTACTACATACTACAAGAGAAACTAATATCTTGGAAATAAAAATAAACTTGCGACAACAACAAAAATCTAAAAAAAAAAAAAAAATCACAGACACACTGAAAAATATACATACACTGGCAACCTCCTTCGAGGGTAAGTTGGGTTGTCTACCTTCCAGGCTTTGAACAACAAATGTATACAGTGAGATGTAAAGATACTGTTGGCATCAATACTGGTAAGTGCTGTTCTACACATGAAAGAGAGAATCATCAAAATTTCAAGTAGCTGGTTAAAATCCAACAGACATTTTAAAAATTAATCAACGAAGTACTTCATTTGTCTGATGAATTTGTATTAAGTAATTGTAAGGAGTTCCAAAGCATTTATTGTTCTCAGCGTTGTTCGGAAGCTTTTTAGTAACATTTATGTGCTTCATCGTAGGGGCATAATTTAGTTTGAAGAAGATCTTGTAAATCTTTTTTTGTCATAAAAATACAGAAGATATAGCAATGATAAATAAATGATATAGTTGTACGAAGTGTGGATATTCTATATACAGTATAAGTACAATTTGAGCTGTCTTTTAGCTACATTCCTAACATGTCCAGACCATTTATGTTGGATGAGAAGGGCAATGCATGTAATGGTCGGTTGAGATCTTCATTTCGGGATTTTCTTTTTTCTGTTTTTGAGCTTTGAAAAGTTCTGTTGAAAATTTCGTCACGTTTCCTCAATCTAATATTACGAGATATGAGAGAGATGGAGATCAACGGAGGGAGAAGGAGGAGGAAGAGCAGAGGGGAATGCTGGGAAAACCTTCATGACGTGAATTAAAGTTTTTATCTTCTTTCGTCGCCAAGATCTCCTTTCATGCCGTCTTTACCTAAAAGCTTATCTCTCGACACCATTTTGAGGGACAGGTAAAGCAGGTATTTGTAGAAAATTTTCGAAATCTCTCTCTCTCTCTCTTTCTTCGGAGATATTAATGCTATTACGAGCGCAGTCATGCGAAGATTCTAGAATGATGTTATTTCCAAACGCTTGAGTTTCTGAATTTTGAACAGTTGCATTCCTTAAAGATCTACATCAGTGGTCCTCAATTTTTTTTTTAGCTTGTGGCGTATTGCTTATTCATATGAAATGTTCGCGCAGACCCATACAGTAGGTGGCAACATTCCTCAAGGTCAATTAGGCCCCTAGAACAAAGTCCATGAAGTGAATCGTTGCTCGTTAAATGTAATATCTGTTATTTCTCATTAAATTATAAAAATAGTATAACTATTGACTCGATTTTAACAATTCCAGTTTGAATTTTTTACAGTGTACTTCATTCTCTTGTATTTAGTAAATAACGGTGTTGGAAAAATTGTGTGTGTATTACATATTTCCTCTTATTATACTATTTTTAATAACAATATTTTTGCTTTTTTTTCTCGAGGCGCACTAGTGTCATTTCGCAACACATCATTTGAGAATTGCTTGTCTAAATATTAACACCACTTATAAGACTGTTAATTGATTCTCTTCAAGTTTCCACTCGAGTCTTAAAATCTTTACAGTATCTGTGACTCTTAACATCTGGCTTTGTCTGTAAATATCTTCTTTGTCCGTGGAACAATGAAAGATGCAAGAGATCGACTTGCGTCTTACGGAAGGACTCAAATCAACGTGCCTTATCATTGGCCAACCGAAATACACGAGCTTAATCATTGTAGTACGACACCAGCAGCAATGGGAAACCACCATCGATGCACTTTGCACAGGAATTTCGGAATTAACGTGCATCATTGTCACAGTCCGCATTTATTTATTTATGTTATTTAAGTTCAACATGTTTAGGATTAAACATTCTGAATTACAGACAGGGCTCATTCGTATTACGTAAGCATTCAATGGGAAGGAGGGCATTTTTTATTTTATCTGAGGGAAAGCAGGCCGCGAGGTATACTTACGTAAGATTCACTCACAGACGTCTTAGTGTAGATATGAACATTGTGTGGGGACTACGAAATAACGATAAAAAATTTGACATGTCTTACGTAAGCACACTGAGAAAAACGCTTACATTCCCAATAATGTAAATGTAACATTTGCAGTATTACGTAGGTTGCGTACGTTAATACGTACGGAACATACGTAATACGTAAGTAACCCACGTTCAGTGAAATTGACGATTAGTGGTGAGTGCATTACAAGTAATGCCAAGTGGAAAAAGTCTTTATTACGTATGTTTCCTACGTCTTCCTGTTGTTTCTCCATGCCACAATTTTTGGCAGGACGGAATGTCCTGCCGACATGTAAAATGAATAAAGTGACGTCATATAGGAACACAGGCAAGCAGGATAGAAGTTCCTGCCAAGAATGAAAGAAGGAGAAGTCAGTATATACATTACAGACGGTACTTTCCTACGTAATAGCAGGAGCCGCCTGCGGTAACACTATAATGATGTACACTGCTTGGGAACGTTTGCATGCAAGTGCAGCAGGAGACACAGTCTAGCAGGAGAAGGTTAAGTGCGTTGCGAAATGTTAAATGTGTTGCAAGTTGTTGCGGTGTATTACAAGTAGCTCGCGAGATGGCAGCACAGTTTTGTTTATAACCAAAAACTAAAACTATAATTATTGTGCATGGGAGATCTGTTTTAAAGCAAACACAAAAGGCAACGCGATTAATATTATTAGCATATGTGATAATTTAAGAATTTCTTAATGCATTTATGTTACTGCTCATATCTAAAAGCCAAATGTGCGCAATCAGTTATTGTAGAATAGTTTATAAGATGAGAAGTTAGATTATTGATGCAGATACTAACATTAATCGGACTTAACGTCTGGTTTATGAAAGAATAAAATACTTAAATTTCGAATATTTGCAGTTTACTTCTCGGGGCATTATGCTCTAGAATGAAGTTATTAATTTCAACGTATGGAAAAGCATGACCTTCCGATACAGGTGCACCATCCATTCTTTCCGGCTGATACATCTATACAGTCTGGAGGTAACTCGTGTACACGATGTACGGACCGTTCTGCCAGGCACGAGGGAACCTACAACGACGACAGCTGGACGGCCAGTACGTAAGGAGCAGCCCTCATTACGAGCCTCGATTTCCCTACAGGCAGGCAGGACGGTGGCTACGTATTGGCATGTTAGTGCAAATAACTTCATGACGTCATAAGAAAAATGACGTCATGAACTGGCGTCTGCAATTAGCATGCCAGGCAGGAGCAAACAGCAGTTAACAGTACACATGCTCGATAATGCTGTTTGCTACGTCCGTCATACTATCCTCGCGAACTCATTGCAGGAGGGAACCTACGGATTTAAGGAGGTTATGTACTTAAATCCTAGGAAAATTTTTCTCCGTGCACAATAGGAGGGGACCGGATATCTGCTTATATTTTCTTGCACAAGGGGGAGAGAGGTCTAAAATGACTAAAAACGTGCTTACGTAATACTTGAACGACCCAAACTTAATCATACAATAGTTAAAATGAGAAAAGGAGAAAAGATACCGTTCAATATGGCAAGCACACTTCAGGGTAAAGGTATGGGGAAGGTAACTTCCGGGTTATTTGTTAAGGTACCATCCGACAACTAGATTAGCCTGATTCAAGAAAATGCTGTAAATCTATTCGACTTCTAGTTGCTCTTCCTTCACCCCACCTATCCGAATCTAAGCTATCGAAACTACCACTATAGGTACGTGAGCCATCAGTTAGGAGCGTAAATCCAAATTAGCACAACGGATAACATGTGGATTGGTAATCAATTGAGCAGACACACTTTACTTAACAATGGATTGGGTTCACTTCCTATTTTACAGCCTGTGAGGTCAAGTACGTACTGGAGTATAAATTATTATATTGTATCGTATCAATAAAACCTCGCACATTTTTTTTTCGTAAAAGGGAAATCAAAGTACCTATGGCAACACTGATATAGAAAGACCATCCTTTTTTTTGTTTTTGCCTTTCTTTTCTTTCCAAACCACAAAACAAGAGTTGCTTCTCTCTCAACTGACGTAACGAGAGCTTTAGGCTCATAAAACTTTCTGATAGTTGCGTACGTGACACAGTAATCCAAGTAACTACTGATTCTCAAATCCAAAAGTCAATTTGGGGTTTCCTCTACGCCAGTTTTCTGGTCTGATACAAAAATAGAATGCATCGTAGCAGTTGAGATGTGTCAGGGAATAGAGTTCGAAGAAGTTACAAAAGTAAACGAATATGAGAAGAAATACTTCCACATGTAAGACAAACATATAACCATTCTTAATAGGGAGATACGGCTTCATACACTGTAAAAAAATTGTATTTCTTTAACATTTTTAAAAAGAGCTTTTGCACACGACTTACGGTTATTTTTTTAATATTTTGTCAGTTCCGGTCACTATTTGAACACTTCCTAAGTTAGACTGTTTCAATAAGCAATTTACGCAGCCTAGAAAAATATTGACATTTTTGATATATCGAAATATGATAGTTAAATATCTAAGTTTCGAACCTCTATAATAGTCTATTGCTTTGGGTATCTGAGTTACGAGGAACAGAGCAATAACTTTGTCACTTTTGTCGCTATATAAATATTAAAGGAGTTCGATGCGTACGTGAGTGAACCGGAGTTTGTTAGGATGTATTGTGAAGATCATTTTGTGCAAGAAGTGAGACATGTACATGAAATTATCATAAATTTCCTATTCACGAAGCAACTGTACAAGTACGCAGATGTGATTAAAAGTTCACTTACTTAGAAAATTAAAAAGAACCACCTATTTTCTGATCAAATATTTACGATTTCTGAAAAAACCTGACTTGATATAACCAAATGGATTACATTTTTCAAATCAGCGTAAAAATTCAGTTCAGGAATTATCTGTTTGTTTATCAAACATCAAAATCTATGCAGAGCAGTGTAATAATAGCAGCAGTAGTAGTAGTAGTAGCAAAAGGAAGTTACAACTCCTCCATTCTCATGGTTTCAATGAAGAGGAAAAAGAACTATCGAACAACCTCGCATTTTAAATCAGAGAACTCCTGATGCGCCAAGCACGCCTTTGCTAAACGTAGCTCAATGGGTAATCGATCTAGACACATTGCACAAAATTATGGTTTTTTTTTTGTTTTAATTTCCCGCTTTATACATACCGAAATTTTAAACTAATATTTTCTAAAATTTGCGTCTACACAGAAGGATTATTAACAACGAAACTAGTCCTTTTGTCAGCTGAAAGAAAAAAAATGTACACTCAATTCATATTCCTTTGTCCACAATCAATCCTACTGCTTTTATGTACATTGTTAATAAATAATACTGCTCTTTACTTACGCGCTGTTAAAACAAATGACAATCAAGCTTTAAAAAAAAGTATTGCTTTTCAATTTTTTGTTTGCAAGATTTTAATATTTAATTACTTTTATCCATGCAGCGTTTTTTTTATTTTTTTTATAAAGAAAAGGGGGGAAAGTATGTAACGTGTTTTTATTTACATGCATGATTCGAATTTTGTGTATATATGTATTCTCTGTGAGAGAGAACGGATAACCGGAGAGATTTGAAATACTCCGAAAATAATCCTGAATAATGCAACAGAACCTTGTTTTTTTCTTTCTCTTTGTATTATATTAATAACTTGGATTCTAATATTGTCAGCTGTGTTGTAATGACGTTTGACGAAAAATGACTATTTATTTACTCATTACCATTAATGCATTAATTAATGCATACACCTACTCGGATAGAGAGAGATGGAGTTGGATAGAGACACAGAGAGATGAGGTAGAGAAATTATTTGCTTTAAACATGACATTCACATGATATGCACAAAATATTAAATACATATTTTAATTACTGAATGTTGTATCGTATATATGCTAGGAATGAGGTACAGAAAAGCTAGCGAAAAGTTAGCAAATTCAAGTTTAGTTAATGTTTGAATTGTGGTTAGCATACAAACGATTGAGTTTCTACCGTTTTGGTTAAAGTAAACTCTAAACTGCCCTGTAGTTAATTTAATGGAACACAAACATATTTGAGTTCGAGGCCAGACATTTCACCAGGTTAATGCAGGGATAGTACATGATCCTTCTATACTGTGGCAGGCTTACGCCATAAATACTTGTTAATTTCGTGATGATGACGTGTATTTTTCCTGGAGGCAGGTCTATGGTTCGAAGGTTTCTAGGCAAGATGAACCGATGATGGTTTGCCACCATTGCCTTCCACCAGATAAAGATGATGTTGAGACAAGACCTACGATTTAAAATGGGGTTCGAGCCACTTGCGTTTCCACCGCGCATCGAACATGAGACCCCTTGATTACAAGGAAGAAAGTGTTGCAATTCGCCCGCATAGGATTTTCTCCATAAAATGTAATTTAGAATATAGACAACTTAGCTCTTGGTGACGCGAATAAAATCCCACGCTGGCCATTTGTAGCCCATCACTATAGTTTTAAAAGATAAACGGTTGCGTTTTCAATAACGACCAGTAGAGGCACTCCAAGCCTCACACAGTTTCACCATTAACTCGGATGAGAATGTACGAAAGTGTGTTTAATACGAAGATACCATAAAAGCAAGTCATAGTGGCAAGTCTATACACATTGTTCTGGCAATCGAAAGGAAAAGTGAAGAAAACGAAAAATAAAATCCTAGTGTGATATGACTCTACTTGCGACATTAAACCGAATCTGCGGCCGGATAAATCAGGTTTACTGCATGGTTTTTTAAATCTCAAAATAATTTCTCTCCTTCTTTCATTGAGACGCGAGCGTGTGTTACGTTTCCCTTTCCTTTGCCCAAATTTGCTGGTATCAAATTAAATAATAATAATAATAATATTTCCTTGCCTGAAGATTCAATTTCACTAAGATAACAGCAAAATTAATTACTGATAATGAAAATCAGTAAATTGAAAAAAAAAACAAAGAAACATTATATTATATAAAGGTTTTGGGGCCTACTACAGTAAAAGTTTATTAATCAATTTTGAGAGCAAATAAAGCTTGAACGTTGCAGTTTTTTTACATTTGAATTTGGGTTTTGTTCTGTATCTGTTTCTTCATGAGTAGGAAGTATAAGATTATTTCTGATCTGTTGATAAGTATTATTATGTTTTAATAGCAACAATTTCCCATAGTATTGTTGCTTGTTCTCTCCAGATCTGAGCATCGAAATCACCTGTACGTTGTTTTGTACTGCTTGGAACGATAGGGGGGGGGTCTTCCAAGGCAGAAATCGAATATTGCAATCGAAAATTCAAGTGGACGAACTGTCCTAATTCGAACAGTCGAACCCGTTGTCCGACAATCGATGATTTACAGCCAGAAAGTTTCTTAAGTACACCACGAATTTCCTTTCACGCTGCGCAATCTCGCTTCCTGTTCATGTAGCGTGTCACGTTCCAAACCACAAGCTGTGTGGGGACCCTTAAGTTTAACATCTCCAAGAGCTCAGTTTGAAGAGAACGTTTTACTTTCCGATTCAGGAAAAATTAACAGTAATTTCACATTTTCGTTCTAATATATTCTTTAAAGAGGCAGAATACTTGTATTTTTGTCATAGTGCGTGTACATTTC
>JAGDQP010057287.1:0-12774 GCA_022664845.1 Lepisma saccharinum | reverse complement strand
TTTAAGGTGACTTGGGGTTGAAACCACAAGTTGTAATTTTTTGTGTAGGAACTCTGCTTAGCACCGTTTCCAGAGATGTAAGAAGAAAGTTTGGATTTGGCCCCCTTTCTAGCATGTTTTGGTCTCAAAGTTAAGAAAAATAGAAATTTCGGCAATTTCAAGGTCAAATTTTCGAAAAGATAGACCAGATAGAAAATTATTGTTTTTGCCCAACAAATCCATCTACTAATACTGTACTAAACCTGTAAGTCTCGTTTTGTGGTTCGAAGTGATATAGAAGTTATAGGCTCTCAAAACATAAACAAAGTAGTAATACAGTATACAATGCATCAAAATCTCGGTTCCCCCCCCCCCCAAAAAAAATGGAGATTGCAGCTTTTGCTTCTAAGCCCCACATATGGAAAAGTAGCGAGTTCTGGAGTTCATCTCATCATTCGCGTGGTGTGATTGAGGAAAGACAGGAAAAACCTCAGCCAAAATAGCCGGTACTGGAATTTGAGCCCAAGTTCTGTCGACCATGAGGTGAAAACGCTTTCTCTGAGCCATCACGCTCGGGTTTAACGATATGTACACTGTAAAAAATGTGGGAAACGTTGTTTGATATATCGAGTAATGTTTCAGTAAGGTTACAGTAATCCTGCTATGGTTGAAAGATGTCGGTCAAAAGCATCGATAGATTTCTTTTGCGTGATTGGAGGTTCTCATTTTCCCCTTCCAGCGTGACTTTTGCACATGCGTAAGAGAAAACGGGTCTTATCGTAGTTAAGCACGCAATTCTGGTCAAGTGTTTGCTGTCGCCATTGTAATCACGTATTTTAACAGAAACGGAAAATATTCTCAGTGAATGGGGATGCGATCCCTACTTGACAAATATATAGTTATTAGAACATGACGTAAGCCGTGGGAGTAACTTTGTTTATGTTCTCGGGGTTCGAGCAAACGCATTTCTGACCTTCTGTACTAGTGGTTTCTTCTGTGGCAATTTATTCCAGTCGGTAAGACGCTGGTCTTCTAACTGATCAACGCATGTTCACATTTCGCTCATGCTTATGTTATTTTTTTCTTTTGCTGTCAGTATTCTTGAAAATTAAATTGTGGCTCTTTTATATTAGCCATGTTACTGGAAATGCCCAAGCAGCTATTGTTCCCTAGCTTTTTCCAGGAATGTTTCAGAAAATTTTTAACAGTGTATAATGTAATTGAAAAAATAATGTGTTCTTGTTAACTATTCATGTAAATAATTATAGAATGTACCCACGATTTAACAAGGACGACAATTCCCTTCTGATTTCATGATGGTACTGGAATGAAATATCAACGTAAACAAACTGACACACTGACAACAGCGTTAGATGTAATTCAATCAATTTGTGACTACAACGACATGTCAAACTACGGGTACTGAAATGTAAAAAAAACAAACAAAAAAAAACACAATGGACTAAATTGATATTTTCACTTGTTAAAAAAGGAAAACAAAACGCTGTCATGCATTTTGCAGGCAAGCTATGTATTTGCAGTTCCTCTAAAGGTATAGCCAACAACCATGTCGGCTAACCAAAACTTGTTAAACAACTCTTAAGAGTACATGTGTCGCATACGGTACAAGACATAGCAATAAAAAAAAAAAGACAAAGTTCGTTTTTATGCCTTGAAGTTTCTAGACAGTAACATAAATAATTCCATTATGAAAGTTTTTACGCGATAGCAACGACGTATCCATTAGACTTCCGTGATAAATTTAAAAAGTTTTCCACAATATTGATGAAGTGCCAGAGGGGAAGAATAGGAAATTAAAATGTTGCACCTTTTTATTTTTTTATCATAAAACGAAGATAAATAGCAAGCATAGATCTCTACATTTTTTTTTTCATAAAACGAAGATAAATAGCAAGAAGCATAGATCTCTTCTTCACCTTCTTATTTTTTGGTTTTCAGAAGTCACAGCGTGACACGTTTCCATGTCGATCGGTCCCCGATGTCCGTGGGGCGTGGCTTGATTACCTGTAATGGCTTCTCACTATCTATTTCTTCGCTTCAGAACATGAAGACGATAATGAAACTGGTATTACAGAAGGTATAATCATGAGCTGGTTCACGAGAAGTAGTTAAATTTATGCTCTAGATGTATCCGATCATTACAAGTCTTAAAACACTGTTTTTCTTTGTGATAACGCCAGGCAATTTCAAACCAGAACACTATAATTTACGAGGACGAAGCAAAACGTTAAATACACATTATTTGAAGGTCTTGTAATTATTTGCGAAGATGAAAAACTGAGTAGACGTTGTAGGTAACATGTTGCTTTTCACTTGACACATATTTGTCTTGACACGCCTAAAAACACAGATGAGAATGGGATGTTTGTAGCTGAGGTGGGAATATTTTTCTTGCAAACATTCATGTCTCCATAGAACTAGAACAGGAAGGGGGAATAAGATCTTCATTAAAAGTGGGAAATGTTTTCGTTTTCTTATGGACTTACAGCAAGAGTGTTCAGCTGCGAGGTCGCATTAGCGTTTACATTTCCTTTTGAAATTATGGCCTGAGCAGCAGAGTCACATTTAGGAAGAATGCCGACCTGTATAAGACCCCGTTTTGACATCTCCGTGGCTCCGGTTCCACATCAAACCCTTACTTTTCCCCCCATTTTCGCACACTCTGATGGGCCACGCTGGCTCAGTAGTAGAGAGCTCACCTCTGACGTGTGGGGTCCTCGGTTCAATCCCAGCTCGTGGTATGTGGGCTTTGTGGTGGACAAACACCGTGTGTGGGGTTTTTCTTGGAGTTCTCCTGTTTCCTCCCACGTTCTTCATTCCACCAATTCTCCCATCATCTTCCTTTCGGCCTGAGCCGAAGTTGCCTACAGACCTTAAATAAAATTCAAGTTCAAACACACTCTCCAGAGATTATTTGGGCGTTTTGGCACCCTGTGCCTGGGCATTGCTTCACACCGCTGCTGATGGGGTAGCTATGGTCTAAGACAGTCATATTATGTCCCTTGATGACCACTCTTCAGGGAAAAAGGATGGGGAAAGTAGTGGCCAGGACCTTCGTTCAGTATCATTCCGGCATTCACCTAGTGAAACTGAGGTAAGCCCTGGAAAGTATCGGTCAGGATGATCACCAGCAAGACTCTAACTAGCGTCTTTCCCCAGTGCTGATTCGAAGAGATAGTGGACAGTATCCATGTGAGACTGTTGATAGTCTCTGAGGTCCTCACTTCCTACCATGTCTACTGCGAGTTGCGAACCGTTAACTGGGATTCCTACGCAAAAACTGATGCAAGTTTAAACTATGTGTCTGAACCAGTGTGCGAAATCATGGTGTGCCAGGACAAGGGAGATATCCCCCACACTGAAGATTTTGAGGCCAATTCCATCCATATGTTGAACTTCTAAAACCAACCTCATTTCTATATTTTGCCAGGAAGATTAAGTACTCCAATCTTCCATCACGGCTACAAAGATTTCGTACCTTGCCCCGGATCTTGAACTGTGTGGTGAAAAAGAACGCTCTTGTGTCTTTATAAGAAGAAAAGTGTTGTAATTAGATGTTAATTGTCTTTCCACAAACACCAAATGCTTGGTAACATTGAAAAACAAAATGTACAGAAAATGTGGTGGCTAACCGGCAATCCAACATGGAATCTCGGTTGCCACTGGTTGAGAGCACTTGGCCGGGAGATGGGAGACTGCACTGCAAAAACGCATTTTTTTTAGATTGAGAAAAAAAATTCTTATCTGTGCACTGAGAAACGATTTTCTAAAAAAAAATGAGATACCAGCATTCTCATTTAATGTGAAATGAGAACACGCCGGTTTGGAAATAAAATCACCGATCTCATTTCCAAGCCCGTATGCTCTCATTTTAAATTATATATGATTGCTGATATCTCATTTCTAAAAAAAAAATTTTCTCGGTGCACAGAGAAGAACTTTTCTCAATTTTAAGAAACAATTTTTTACTGTGCAGGCACGACTTTTCTGACCAGTACAGTGAATCAACTTTCTGTATATTATTCACCAACATATTATTGTTTGAAATCTCTTTGAATTACAAAGTAGTTGACAATTACATACAAAACTACTATATCTGATGTTAAAAGTTGAACATCGAAGGAACTTCCCCAAAACAAGTCTCATTTATACAGAGTATTTTTCAACGTAAAAATTTAAATGGAATAATGACGTTCATAACTGTTAGCGTACTTGGCACAGTATTTGGTAAATGAAAATAAGTTTAAAAGTATATGTAAATAAAAAATTTGGAATATAAAAGTCAAGAAAATGTTTGCAAATTAGGTGATGACTTTTTCCCTCTACTTTCAGTCTTCTGTGTGTTATTAGGAATATTGTATAGCTGAGAAACTCCAAGTACATATCTTTACTCATATTAAACGCTCCGAACGACTTCAATTTCTTTGAGTACTTTAGCAGATGTCCCAAGACGTCCTTTGTTAACAAAAGGAGCTTTTATGTTATGGGGAAAGATCTCTGGAATATGTTCTCTCTTCACTGTCAGCGATCGATTGTCGAGAGCTGACTCAAATTTTGGCTTCGCAGACGAGTCAATAGAAGACTCTCTTCGCGAATTACGCTGGAATGGAACTTAAAACTATAAACTGTATATATATTCCAGACGGCCAGGAAGAATTATGGAAATAGTCTGTCTGTGGTCTTAACTAATGAACTACTCCTGCTTGAATACTAAAACTTTCTCTTAGAAAGAGAGAACTGCAGCTACGCTATCTGAGATGAAGGCGTGGTGGTGCCCACAGGCTCTGATGAAATTAGGGAACGTCCTTCTACGTTTTTTCCTCTCATTTTGAATCATAATTAACAAAATGAAACACAATTAGCACATTGCTACTTGCTTTACTCTTAAACTTTGAAACTCAATAAAAACAAGCACATAACCCCTCCAGTAGGACATAAAATTTCTACAAAAGCTCTATGTATCCATTTGGAGAAAATGTAATTACTGCTCTCAAAGTGATGCACACTCACTTGTATTTCTACATTTAAAATAAATTCATGAGGTTATACACTAATTATTTACAAAATAAAAAGTACCTGCATAGGAATGTTACTGGTGCATATTCATATTTCATACTATGGACAATATTGTCGGCTACGTTGGTCGTTTTGTCTGAAGCGCCAGACTACCATCTACCAAGTTCTTGGTTCAATTACCAGCTAGAGCATGGATTTTTGTGGATTAGAACTAATAAAACTGTAACGGCCTGAAGTCATTACTTATTATAAAATGGTTGCCCAAAATAAAGTTTATAACTTCTATGGGCAATGTTCATAGTCCATGGTTAACATTGTGCAATTTCATGTTCATTATTTACAAGTAATTTGAATGCTTGAAATGATACTGAAATACATTGATTAAAATAATATTGTACATTCACAATTGCCGTTATTTCATATTTAAATAAGAGCAAGTATTGGGTTGGTGCGAATGAAATGACAGCTTTGACGCCTGGTGGGAAACGCTGCTCAGCAACACAGGAAATGACTGAGGTCACGCGTATAACTAACGTCACAAACTCTGTGTACATCCAGCAAACAGGCTCGGGTACCCAGACAGTCAGGTGGCATTGTGTTGCTGAACAAGATCGTATGAAAGTGCACCACGGATAACACAGAATTGCGAATGATTTTCCTTTATGAATTCAAACTGGGGCATTCTGCACAGCAAGCCGCAAAAAACATTAACCACAACACTGCTAAATGAGCTCCGTGGACACCGACCAACGTCATGTTTGGATGAGCTGCTCAGAAACACCGTGGAAGTGAATCCTCGGAAAAGTGTTCGTGCCATTGCAGACGATTTAGGCTTACACCATATCACTGTCAGTCGGCGGCTCCGTGGGATCGGGAAAGTGAAAAAATTGGACTCATGGGTGCCACATGAGTTGACACCGGCGAACAAGAATCGCCGTCTGGAGGTGTGCACTTCTCTGAGTCTAAGGAATAAGCGGTAAGTTTTTCTTCATCGGATTGTCACTAAAGATGAAAAATGAATCTGCTAATACAATCGTAAACGATTAGGACAACGGTTGGATCGTGATCAATGTCCAGGACAGGGTCTTAACCCACCTCTACATCCACGGAAGGTGTTGTTGCTGGCTGGTAAGGTGGTCTCTGGTGGGAGTGATCCATCATGTCTTTCACAGGCGAGGTGAAAAAATCACTGCTGATCGTTACAGTGCTGAACGCCATGAAATACACCACAAACTTGTCCCCAAGAATCCAGCAATCGTCAACAGAAATGGTGTCTTCACGTTGCATGGTATTGGTAATGCCCGCCCACACGTCCCGCAAAGATTGGTGCAGGTTCTCCATGAGTTGCAATATGAAACCCTTCCTCACTTGCCGTATTCCCCCAATATCTCTTCCACTGACTACCACCTCTTCCGGCATCTCGATCACTTCTTGGCAGGGAAGACCTTCCCTGATGATTGGGCGGTGCAACATACAGTTGAGGATTCCTTCGCATCTTAGACTCCAGACTCCTCTCGCCACGGAATCCAATCGTTGGCTGAGCGATTGCAACAGTGTGTGGCTGCAGACGGCGACTAATTTGATTAATCAGGCAGTTTTCATTACTTGGCCTTTACACATGACATACCTGGGATGGCATTTTCTTCGTACAAACACAATAATTTGTTGCATTAATGGGACATTTCAATTTCCCATAACGATAATATTACAACCTAGCCATGCTTTCAAGTGAATCGCACTGAGATGAAAGGAACTAACAAGGGATATGAGTCATTCTCCAGAAACAGGGCTTTTTGGATAGTAAAAAAGTTCAAGTATTTTATTGTAAAGATGTTAGTTTGTAGGAATCTTGGAGGCGCTGTTGGTACATTTTGAAGGTGCTCAGAGACCAATACTATATTATTTATTTATTCCATTTACAAAATATAGACTAATTTCCATGGGGTTGACGGTTTTTTATGTTTTTCGTTACCATGTTCCTTACATTGAGAATGGAATTCTACAATGAAGCATGAATGAAGTGTTCATTGTTTGACTTCTCCTCATGATTATCAGAGACCGAAATTAAAATAAAATACTATGATTATGAGCGCCATGGAGTTGATGATTAATAAGTGAGACATACCTTATTTTAAGTTTCTCTTCCACAATATGTCGACTGTGGAAGTATCTGCCTTCTCCACTGAAACGAGACTAAGCTGGATGCGTACTCTCTAATCTAACTCATGCAAAAAATGTTGTGCAGTGTTGCCAGCTTCTCACTTGTATTACAACTTTATTGTCGGTCCATGAAGGTGATGAAAAAGCGGGTGTCATGTGTTTCAGTAAACGTAATTCTCATACTAATAGGGTTATTTTCGTTTAATTAAGATTCGTGTTTTGAACTAAATTATTCTGAAGAATAATTGTTGAAAATTAACTAAAAACAGATACGTACTAAATATGTCTCAAACATGAAAATGAAGGTGAGTTCATTCCATGGAGTTGACATTAAGCATATTTATGACTAAATAACATACATATTATTGAAATATGAAAGTGGATAGAAACTTTCCCTGTTAAAAGAAGCCAGGGCCTATGTTGACGGCCACTGGGATCGAACCCACGATCTCCCGAATGCTACATATGTCAATAATCCACAACTGAGCTACGGCGACTCGATGATAATGGGATGATTGGTGGAATGAAGAAGTGGGAGAAAAAGGGAGAACCCCGAGAAAACCCACGCTCACGATGTTTGTCCACCACAAAGATCACATGGCACGAGCAGGGATCGAACGATCTTGGGCGAGCGCAATATAGATTCCAAAACCATTGAGTGCTATCGAAATGCAATGATGTATTGAATGTTGCAGACAAATATTAACCCTCTATGACGGGAAATGAAAAGGAATCATTTTCATGATGAATGAAATTATATTAGGTACGCGCAAAAGTTCTACCCGTTTTTGGTGAGCATAAAGAAGAGCAAACAAGACAAAACGGAACTCACCTAGAATTGTGTGTAACCACCATCGCTATCGATGACCTCTTCCTATCTTTCTGGTAGGAGATGATAAAATTCCTTTGATTTGGAGTCTAAGAACTGTTTTCCGGCAGTTTTCACAGACTCCACATTATCAAAGATTTTCCGATCGAAGGAGTTCTGCAAAGCGTGAAACTACTGGTAGGCTGTAGAGGCTAAATTAAGAGAATAGAGCGGGTGGGATAAAACTTCTCAAACAATGCCCATGAATATTTTACGGGTTAAGACAGCAGAATGGGGTCTGGCGTTATCATGGTGAATGATGACATTTTTGGCGAATTATGAGGTCTAGCCGCTTCGATCGCAATGATGCTCGTAGTCTGTCCAACTATTGCCAGTAGAAGATGACATTAATGGTTTGATTAGGTTCCAAGACCTCCTAGTCAATTAATTATGTCTTTGACATCCCACCACACACTTAACATTACCTTCTTTGGATGAAATCCTGATTTGGACATCGATGAAATCCGGATTTAGATTTTTTTTAAAAAAGGTCAGTTTTTCCCAACCGGTTTGATAAAATGTCATTTAAATCCACAGTAAATTTTATCACACATCGAAAATTATTAACATACATCTATAATCTCTGTTTGTAAGTACAGAAACTATGAAAACAGTGATAATAACACAATGTCTCTAAATAAAACAGGTTGGAATTTTTTCAGAAAATACTTAATTAGAATCTTGATACAAATAGTTGCCCAACTATTGCCCCGTCTTGCTCAACAGCTTGCCTCCCCATTTTGTCCAACTGTCTAAATTTTCGGATTTCAATGTGGCTATGCTCAGCAAGTTGCATACGGTCAAATAAATGACCACGATATTACACCTAAATCATCGTACAATAAAGTGAGGTACTCATATTTTGCAGTCCAAACTAAGCAAATCCACAAACGAGCAAGAAACTTGATGTTAAACTAAATCGATGCGTAGAAAATTCCCATTAAAAAAAAACTCCCCTCGGAGGCACGCTATTCACCATCAGTCTGAGGTGGGGACACACCACCCTGTTCTAACCGACCTTTCCGTTTTGTCAAACTTTCCCCTACTATCGTCAACTGAATCTTCACCATACACTTGCCGATAATGCCGAATGTTGCGGCCGCATTACTGCTTTTATCGAACTCATAAAGTAAACAGTGTTTGACGTGCTTTTATGGGCCTTCATTTCTCCTACGCGATACGCTGTCTCTCTCTGCTCGTCTACACTCACTGCCTGTGCCTGTGGCTGCTCTAATGTTTCCCCGATTACATGGCTACCGATTCACGCACTGACAGCGCAACTGTGAGGACAGTACTCCACTAACCTGTGAGATGTCAAAACGGGTAGAAGTGTTGCACTTACCCAATAGTTCTTTATCATGATCCTCTGTGGAAAAGGAACTCAAGGAAGTGATGCCATCCTGGATCACTGCATCCAAGGTGATGCCATTTCTCATGAACATTTATAGCGCTATTTGTTCTTGAAATTATTACATCATTCTACTATTTAACGTTGAAAAGAAAAATACTGCTATCGCTGTCGACTATTATGCGTCAATTTATGTTGCTGCAAAGGCTATGGTTTCACTTAATATTCAACTTACGTATGAAAGTTAGTGACACCGTTCAGTTGATAATATTAAGCATAATAATATTAATGACTTGGCTTGACGATATTAATGAAGCCTCTGTGAATAGCTTTTGATGACCGACGGATTATGTTCCACAAAACAATAAAAAATAATTATCTTTGAGTAAATTCAACTTTCATTTCAAGCATGACACTTAACCTGATCACTTAATCGCATTTAAGTAATCATTTGTTTGTGGTTCATCACATATACGTCTCATTTAACGTATCTTTTGACTGATTACAGGAATTAACATTTTGCCGATAACAGATAATCTTCTTATGGGTGATTGCCATGGGAGCATACTACGAAACAATAATATCAAGCCTTAGCAGATACATCTACATCATTCGACACCATATATATATATTTTTGCGAAAATTCATTTCGTTTTGTGTACAAAACGAGTGAGTAATGTGTACAAGAAGTGTGGAATGTTTATCATGCCATTCCGAAGGTGAATTTTGAAAACTTTTTGAGCATATAGTTTTTTTTCTAAAAAAAAAACATTTTTTTAACACATTTCGCATACAGTATATCCTGATAAATTCCAACTGACACATTTTGGCATCAATTTTTTTTTCAGTGTATAACGGGAAATGTTACAAATTTGATCTTCGTAGCTGACTAGGTTAAACCAGTACGCTACGATCTGACAACTCGGGTTCGATCCCCGTTTCCGTAAACTTAACTTTTTCTTTACTTCTTTCCGTGGCAATGAAAATCTCTTGGGGGTCAACTCTCTAACACGTGCGAAAAAAAGAGTATATAGTAATTTAAAGTGTTCAAATAGTGACTGAAGGTGTAATTGAAAACAAAAAGTGACTCATTTGAGGTGTACACTCGAATTCATAGAAAATGCCCAATAGAAAAGTTTCAAGTCCGAAACGAGCGCAACATTGCAACATCGTACTAAAACAATGTGGCAAGCATTACAAATAGAACCTTTATTTAAAATCTATATCGAATAAGAGCGTGGTATTGCCATATTATGCAACTTCAGGCAATTTTATATATTAATCTAACAAGTGTACAAAAGAAGCACTTAAAACATAAAAGCTGTGAACTTTTTAAGACAGTATTTCACGTTTATTCCAAGCGTTTCGGATACGTTTTAGCTGTTGTTTAGTTTGTTTAGTTTCTTTCACCCTGCTCTTCGCTCTCTTTCTTTGAATCCGAAGACTAGCAGCTCGATTATAATGTCAATATCAATCAATAAGTCAATAAACTTTCTTACAAGCCTTGTATCTGTTTCTATAGGCTAGGCATCACTAAAAGTGACATTGTAGAGTGTGTTTCTGCTCTCCTGCACTAGTCTTCACCGATGATGTGCGAGTTTGTGTTAACTATCAGATTGGAGGAATTTAGAAATTTGCAAAGCACAGCACAAAACAAAATGTACGAGGGTATATCTAATATAAAGTAAACTTTTTCTCCCGATCTTACACCGTGGAGATGCATAAGAGACAGCCTGAAGACTCCAGTTTCTGTAAAAGTTGATTTGCACTGTTATTGTGATGTAAATCACGGAGCCCGGCTCTAATAATTATAAGGGTCAGTTCTACAATCGACCGCTAGACTTCTAGTCAGCGCTAAGTTGAAGCCAACTCTCATTTTGCGTACTCTCATTGGCCAAAATCAGACTTGGCCTCAACTTAGCGCTCACTAGAAGTTTAGCGGTCGAGTGTAGAACTGACCCTTAGAGTAATTTAATTTAACATTCAATTTAATTAAATGAATATTTACGTTTATGGACTTTACAGTCAGGATGGAGGGTAGCATAATCTGTGTGCCTTTCCAGTGCTAATACAAAGTCTGCTACCGTAAGCGCCAGCCCACCAAAGTTAGATGGCATTCAAAAAGTTGATGACACAATGCTTAAGGTATGCTTACAACTGTTTCATCAATCACCAAAGGCATTGGGTACGATTTTAACAGAGATAATAGACTGTAGAGAGTTTTTCTCTTATTTATCTGTATTCATGTTAGAGTTAGCTAACCCCCGTGGACTAGTGGCTACGACCAAGAACTTAAAAAACATACGGGGGAGTCAAGCAAATCTAAGCCCTGCTGCCAGTCATTCCGGCTCATGTTTTGTAGGTTTTCCCTCAGTTTTACCGGGAGAATGCAGGAATGGTACCTAAACTCAGGTCCTATTCGCTACCTTCCCCATTCCTGCTCTTGGAAGGGTGCTCACCGAGACCACAACTATCTGTCTATAGTTCAGAGAAAATAAATTAAAATATATCATCCTATTAGAATTATTGGGAAAAGGGAGGAAAGGCAATAATAATAATAATAATAAGTTTGTGTAACGTTGTCTTTTTAGACTTTTATATTGTGATATAATCTGAAGTGCACATAAGTGCTAATCAATATTAATTGAGCACATAGTTTCTATACAGCTGTTAGAATTGAGTGTTAATATCCGGATCCGAAACATTAATTTCTGTACCCCGACAGGGACGAGTACAGTAAGTACCTTGTGCTTCTAACGAGAGCCACATAATTTTAATCTTCTTTGTTATTGTTGCGGACTTTCATTTAAGCTACTTGAAACTACTTACATACAACTTGTAACGTTCTTACAATGATTCTTGATATTTCTTCATAATCTTTTCGTGCTTCAAGTGTTGAAGAAACGATTTTATGCCAGCCATAAATTTAAATGATGCTTAGGAAACTCTTATCTGACACACTTTCTCCACCTGACTCATTGGTCATTTGAGGGACCTGGCAAAGCCATTTGCTCTTTGTATTTCAGTAATTGCATTCACGCTTTACCCATTACATAATGAGCGATTTCCTCAATTTCACCTGCCAGAAGCATTGATAAGCCATGAAAAAGAGATCTATAGACAAAATATTACAGTCAGAAACCTCTACGCTGATAAGCAGGTGTAATACTTTACGTCTTCAATGTCAAATATTGCAGATACATGTGAAAGGTGTATGCAGGGCGTTGCATTCAATATTTACTGGGTCTAAAGTTGCACCGGTGAGAATTGATTGCTAACAGTTCTTGTACGCAAGGGAGAGAAGATCAGCGCTGTTGCCAAGATGTTAACAAGGAATTTTCTCCTGTTTGCTGAGCTTGATTAAAGTCTCAGAGAAAACAGG
>JAGDQP010057286.1:0-12774 GCA_022664845.1 Lepisma saccharinum | reverse complement strand
AACATGGCTGCTTCTCATTTCCACTCTCTACTTTTTTTTTATCCATTAAGCAACCACGCCTTTTGGAAAACGTTGCCACCTTTCTATGTGTATGTGACGCGCTTATACAACTGTCTGCATCTCTTATTACTTAAGCATATCAATTATCATTACAACAGTAGAATCGTTCTTCACAATTCCGATGGTAATAAAGAATATATCTTTTAACAACCATTCTTTATACGAGTTATTAAAGCACACACGACTATTCATCCCCAATTTTCAAATCTGTAACTCCCTTCAAACTCAAATATCAAAGTTGAAATTTCTACTGTAGTTGCTCCTAACATAAGTGTATAAATTGAGGAAAAATAGATTATATATCTAATCTTTTATGAGAAATACGGATCTTCAATGTTCCTACCAAAGTGAGCACGAACATTATTCATCAACAATTTGCAAATTTGTAACTTCCTTCAAACTCATTCAAGTTCAAAATTCTACCGTAGTTTCTCCTGACATAAATGTATAACGTGTGAAAAAAAATAGATTTTTATATTTTGTCCCACTAGAGCTACTGGGCCTCCAATATACACAAAATACAAATTTTTGTATTTTCAAAAATTCATAAAATATGAAGGATACACGCAATTTGACAACCACATTTGGATAACATTTTGACCAGTTCGATTACGTTTTGGTTTTTCATTCAGAGGATTAAAATTATCAAGCAGATGTTATTGGAAAGAATGGTTTTTGTTTTGATATCCTATGAAAAACCAGTCCGCAGGTATTACATTTTCCGTAAACATCTGCCAACACAAATTTTAGTATGCGCCGCAATACAAAAATGGCCGTCATTAACTTATCGGTTGGTATAAAAAAATAAGAGAATATCTGTTTTGAACTATTCTTATATAAGGGCTATCAATACTTAAAAAATGAAAGCGATCGAGCAGCAAGCTGGACGATTTCAGATACACTATGCACGAAACCTTGCTTGAATAAACGTTTTACTATTTGGAATAAACACGAAGTATGATACTCTTTGGTATTTGTAAAGATACCCCCCTAAGTAAATATGAGGCTGCCGCGCGACAATTTGTCTTGCTACACCGCTGCCAAAGGGACACTAAAAACGAACTTGTCTTATATTCCTATTTAGAAGGGGCATAGTTTGTATTCTAATATAAGTATAATTAAACTGTCTGCAAAGCTGATGCGATGTGCTAATTATTGGGAAGAAAGTCATTAAGACTGTTGAAGATCACTGATCCAATACATCCAAAAGAAACACTTTCTGCTTCTCCATCCGAATCAACGAAGTCTTTCCTCCGCAGAAAGAAATCTAACCTTTTCTTATCAGAATCTACTCCTACCTACTATGTGAGGACGTATCTTTCCAGTAGAATATCATATTTTGACAAGGATACACTAATTAAGTGTTAATGATTGTACATCTTTTAACGGGCTTTACAACTCGTTTTTTTTAACGCACAATTTTATTACGCTTTCACTCACAAGTGTCACTTTCCCGTAAGACAGAAAATATTTTATCTTTTTTTTTTTTTTTTTAATAATGTGTTTCTATATGCACACGCGTTTATAAAATTGTTCGTCAGAATAGGTGAATGACAGTTCCAGCTACCATGTAATAATTTAAAAAAAAAAAACTTTCCTTACACACATTATAGCCCTGTCATTCTTAAATGGGCTTTCGGGTCTATTCAACATTTTTATTTTATTTTCATCAATACATCGACCTTTAACAAGCCTACGCTTATAATAAGGGAAAGCAGTCACAGAAGTTACATTCATTACGTATTGCAAACATTAATACGTGAAATAATATAACCATAAATATTAGAATGAAAGAAAAACAGTGATGAAACCAAATAAGCTAATAATAAAAAAGACAATTTGCAACAAAATAGTTTTCAGAATGTCTAATTAACTCTTACATACACTACCTCCCGATGCCTTTGTAGAGATATACAGCGTGTTTCAGAACTAAATACATGACTTTCCAGATGTGATTCCTGACATCGAAATAAGAGAAGAAGATTCTATAAACATAGATAAAATTCCCCTTCATTTTGGAAATACAGCATATCCAACTGTGGAGCCCAAAGATGACGCCTATATAATGGGAAGAAAATGAATAATTCTCAATCAATTGGAAACACTGCATTGAATGAAAATTTTGTTTGCAGGAAATTTCTTCCTAACAAGGTGATGGATATCAAAAGTAAAAACACAATGTCACTGCACTGGGTTGTCAGTGTTGCCGAACTTGAATAACGTTTAAACTTTTCAAATGGAAGTAAATCATGTAATTGACTATTTGGCTTCCCCTGGTGATTGATAAACAACATGCGTATAGCTCACACCGCAGTGTTGCAAACTAAGAATAATACACGAGATGAAATAACCTTAGAAAATACGTAGCTTGTATAAGATGGTGAAAACCTTTCGTTTCCGGACAAGTGGATACAACACATTCGACGGACAGTTCACTGCATTACGAGGTACACAATCATTCCGATCCACATGTCCGGAAACAAAAGGTTTTCGCCATCTTACAAACTATGTATTTTCTTAAGATATTTCATCTCGTGTATTATCCATAGCTTGCAACACTGCGATATCTATGTTGTTTTATCATCATCACGGGATGCCAAATATTCAATAACACAATGTAGCGCCATTTGAAAATAGATATTATTCAAAGTTGGCAACTAACAAACCGGTGACACTCCTGATATCCACCATCTTGTTAGAAAGAAATTTCCGCAAATAAAATGCTTCGTTTCTGTTTTACTGAACGCCGACTTTAGGCTCGAAGTTGGAAATACGGAATATCTCAAATGAAGCCTAAGTTCACCCATGTTTACAGAAACTTTTTTCTTGTTTCGATGTCAGAAATCACTTCCCGAAAGTAATGTACTTAGTTCCGAAACAACCTGTATTTTCTTTACAAATTCCACTCGTATTTCTGAATGAATAGTTTCAACGCGAAGCAAAATTTTTGTTGTGTTATAACGATTCACTTTCTCATTTTTTATTACATTAAAGTTTGTGTACCAAGACTTCTTCATCATCATCAGTAGAGTTCTGTCAACGGCGGTAGGTTTTTTGAGGTATGTTAAGCCCTTTCCAGATCATGAGTAGAAAAGCAAAAGGAAACATCAAGCAGGCCTCGATCACGGGTCGTTCGGTTTACAAGTCCAGCGTGGTACTGATTAGGCCAAGATGCCAGTCACCAGTACATTTCAAAAACTGTACCTTTGAATAGTGGGTACAAAATGCCAATTTTATACCTACAATTTTTGAGAGGCAGTGGCGGACCTAAAGTTGGGTTTAGAGGGGCGGTTCTTTGCCTCCCAGTTCTTGGGAGAGAGCAGATTAATAGAAAAAAAGATGGTAAAATATGAATCCCTGTGCTGGGTACATTATACCGCCTATTTTTCAGAGGCAGTGACGGGCACAGGGATTCATATTTTACCATCATTTTTTTATTAATCTGTTCCCTCCCAAGAACTGGGAGGCAAAGAATCGCCCCTCTAAAAACAACCCTGGATTCGCCACTGCCTCTCAAAAATTGAGAATTTGTACCTACTATTCAAAGGTACAGTTTTTGCAGTGTAAAGACCAGAACAAAGCGACATCGAGTCCGAAATGCACTTTTCCTTATTCAGACGACATACACAAAGTCAATGCCAAGACTTACTCGCTAGCAGGACTTACGCCACGCTTTAATAACGATTCCATTTGACAGTTTGGGATCGGACTTCTAATTGATTTCCCATTTCTGCGTGAAAAATGGTCGCTACATGTCCCCTCCTCTCTCTTTCAGGGTGTTAGTGTTATTCTCAGTTTCTGGAGCAGCACGCCAGTCTGTTAAAATCTAAGGGTCGATTGCAAAGACGGACTTTAGACTTACGGAGTTTAGTCTAATTAGGCTTAGGCTTAAACATCAATTTGGAATGCACCAATTGATCCTAAAACCATGGTCTAGCCTACGTCTACGTCTTTGCAATCGGGTGATTGTGTTTGTTTTATGGACTGCGTTTAGTAACGAGTACTAACTTCTCCGTAACTTCCCATTCCTGTAATAGGCCTATTGTTTACGCCGGGTAACGAATCTACGAACACGTATCAATGTGGCAGTATTTAAAATGGCGTGTCATTGTGATTGCTTGTACTGTTAAAACTTCTGTAAACGTTGCTGGGAATTTCTCAGTAAAGTTCTGCATAAATTTTAGTATTTATGAAATTAAGGAAAACTCAGAGACTTTTCTTATGATTAGGTGGATGTTTCTCCTTTTCAGTTCTGCATATGCTCAGAATGAAAAAATACAACTCTTTCTTACAATTTTGATCAAGAGTTTGCTGCCGCCATTTTGATTAGTTTTTATTTTGGTAGAAATGGGAAATATTTCCAGTGAATGGGAATTCCGAGTCTTAATTGACCATTACAAAAGGCATTAAAATGTGGCGTAAGTAGTGAGATCAACTTAGTGTATGTCCTCGGAATTCATGCAACGTACTTCTGATACTCTATACAGTTTTGTTTTAACTGGAAATTTAGAGCAGTTAGCTGGACTTCTAACGAAATAACCCCTATTCAAATCTCCTTCAGGATTCTGTTTTCTTTTGCTTTTGCTTTCAACATTCATAAGAACTGTATGATGGCTGTTTTTTATTATCCAAGTTACTGAAAATTTTCAGGCAGCTCTTGGTGCCTAGCTTTCTCTAGGAATGTTTCGGAAAGTTTTTAACAGTGCGGGTTGTAGAATTGATTTGCTTGTGTATTTCTTAACCCAATAATAACCGTATAAAAGTAGGGAGTGTTTTGGAATACCCCGTATAATCACACACTTAATGTTAATTTAACCTGGGCGTGCATTAGTTATTAAAAAACTGAATCCTGAAGGAGATTTGAATGCGGGTTATTTCGTTAGAAGTCCAGCGTTGTACTAACTGCTCTAAATTTCCAGTTAAAACAAAACTGTATAGAGTACCAGATGTACGTTGCATGAATCCTGAGAACATAAACTACGTTGATCTCACTATTTACGCCACATTTTAATAACTTTTGTAATTGTCAATTAGGGCTTGGAATTCCCATTCACTGGAAATATTTCCCATTTCTACCAAAATAAAAAACAAATCAAAATGGCGGCAGCAAACTCTTGATCAAAACTGCATTCATAGCTACGATGAGAAAGAGTTTTCTCATTCTGAGCATGTGCAGAACTGAAAACGCTCATAGCTTCTCATCTACAAGAATCCTATTAGTGTAGTTCTATCATATGCCCAGAAGAAAAGAGTAATTATTCAAATATTTATATCAAGTGAACGAGGCAATGCACATGCAACAGTGAAATGGTATGAAAAGACAGTTATGTGTTTGAGGAAATTAGAAACGAATTCAGAAAATTCGTGGATTGAAACATACGAGATATTTCTGTAATTCATTACGTTTGTAGATTCCTCTCTTTGTCAGACACCCAAAGCCGAAGAATGATTACCAGGGTTATTATGGGACAATTTCAGTGTATAGTCAGATCTTATGGCATCTCATGACAAAGAACCAGGAACTATTTTTAACTTATGAATATTCCGTGATTAAGAAATTTAGAAATCGAATTGAATTGAATTCTATTTATGACCTTAAATATCTAAGGTTCAGGCCGGGATAGAGGAGGGGAAAGGATTCGGGCAGGGCCAATGTTGAAGGTGCCATCCCGGCATTTCAGAAATCGAATTTACATTTAAGTTATTTCTTGAGCAAGGAAGGGCACAACTTTAGCACTAGGCACTAGAGCAGTGATTCTCAAGTTGTGGTCCGCGGCAAAGTCCTAAGTGGTCGGTGAAATTTTCTGTAAAAAATCTGTATTATTTTGTAACACACAAGTACTCAAACTGTAAGACAAGCGGCTGTAATGTAAAAGTTAAGGAATTTTAGTATTACTTGATAAATATCATGAGCAGCAAATTTCCACATTTCCGCCCCAAAAATACCGACTCCAATGCAGGTAATGTGACATTTCATGTTTTGATCTTTTGTTCATTCTAATAACAATATGTGATTTCAAGAAATCCTGTTCTAAAGACTGCAACAGCTGCTAGGGATATTTTGATAATTGGTAAGTTGATAATTTCGTTCATTAAAAAATGACATTGAAGTTTCTTTAATAGCTTCCATTCTGTTCTTCTACGCTGACTTTAAAAGTAGACAAATAGAAAAGAACATTATTTTGTCACGTATTTTTCTTTTTCAAATGAAATGTTCCTATATGATTCATGTTTGAAACTTATTTCACTTAAACACAAGATTTTTTGGGGCTATTCCTAACTTTCATCCCCAAGAACTGTGAGAAATTCTCGCTCGGCTAATTCTCGCCTTTTCAGTGTATTGTGCAAAGAAATGGAAAATATCCACAAAAATGTACTTTTCCGCGTCAAAGTGCAGTTGTTGTCAAGGGAGAATGTGTTTTCAAGAGTTTTCAAGCTGAGGAATGAAATCCAGATCTTCTTTCATGATATTGATGAATCTCTTTTCCACGATTTCAAGTGACATATCTCATCCATATTTTAAGTATCTGAAACAGCCAAAATCTGTCACTTCAGAGAAGCGATGTAACCATGTTTTAAAGATCAAGTTAAAATAAAAATCATTCTTACGGAAATGAAAAACTTTGGAGTAAATGGCTTGGTCGTGGGGAGTATGATTTATTTCCAGAACTTGATGAATTTTTGCAGTCTTTAGGAGAACAACTCGATGATAAATTAGTGCAATTATTTCAGAAGCAAGATAACACTGAAAAACATTTTCCAGGGCCTGATGAAAGCAACGAATCAATTAGTAATCCCTGCAATGAGTCCTGTGATTGAGTCCTTTCACCTTTCAGCTCGTGTTTGTGATCAGCTTATTGAATTGGCATCTGACTGAAAACAAACTTGCGTTTAGTGATAAATCCCTCACGAACTTCTGGATCCATGTGAAATCAGAGTACCCTGAACTCGCCAACAGTACCATCAAATACCTGTGCCTTTTCCCACTACGTACAATTGTTAAATAAGATTTTATGCCCTAGTTAGACTAAAAAGTATGAAAAATAACAGACTTAATTGTAGTGATGTTATTACTTTTTTCACAATTAACTTTGTGTGTGGTACATGTTGAAATTAACACAGAAAAATTGGCCGCCACCGTGACACTTAATTATAGTGAGCCTGACATACGACTCAAACTGCCTTCCATTCAACCTGATGTGACGAAACTGGTGAAAGATGACAAGCAACAATATTCTTTCAATTGAAATAGAGAATAAAAATGTATACATTTGTTTCCTATCTTGAAATGTGGTAATATCATTTTAATTGAAAGGTAAGGTTTAATGTTAACGCTTTTGAATTACATTTTGTACTTATTTTGTGCCATCAAGTAGACTATCTTCATTGATATAACATATCCAGTTCTAAATCTTAATAAAGCGGATTGTTCTTTTCCGTTTAATATTGTGTTTAGTGATTTGCTATGTTCTTTTCGGTTCTAAAATAAAATTATTTTTGTCTGTTTTACGATGAAATAACTCATATGGAGTTTTTATACTGTTAGTGTATTGAAATGAGTTGTTAAGTAATTATTCATACATTTTAGTACTTAGGTAAGAAAAAGGTGCCGAGCTAGGCGGTCCATGGTAGGCTGACAGTATCCCGGAGTGGTCCGTTTCGTAGGAAAGTTAGAGAACCACTGCACTATAGAGAATCAATAACAGAGCATCTTTCCTTGAGTTACGATAAACAGAGTCCGTCTCCGACACCAAACAGCCTGCAATTATCATTGCGACCAGGTACGTTTTAAGTGAGATGAGGTTCAGTATGTAATGCCCCCTTTTCAAATTCCTCTCGCATTTTATTCGTACTTTATTTGCCTCTTGTTTGCGTGTGGAAACTGGAAACGTCACAGTTTGTGTCTTGAAATTGCAAACGAGGCTCAAAAATTAACTTAAAAAGATACTTCTTACATAAGGAAGTACGAACAGACAACGCGTTTTATTCTTTTGCTCTCCTGAAATTTTTTGGGGCCGTGGTAGCTCAATGGCCGATCCAGGTGGTCCTGCTTGCTAATGCGGTAGTCTGACGACCCAACGATCGTGGGGTCGAATCCCACCTCGGGCATGCATGCGATTTTAACTGTGCTGTCAGTAGTTAGTGATGCAAGAACAAGTACACACAAGTATAACACACGTATAATACAAGTAAAACAAGTTGAACAAGTAATAACAGCTGGCTTAGGGCAAAACACATTTTAAATTAAAAAAATGGTTAGAGCGCTTAGCTCTGGCTCTTGGGGTCGTCGGTTCAAACCATGTTCGTTCCATGTGGGTTTTGTGGTAGACAAGCACCATCTGCGGGTGTGTGGTCAAAAGTTCGCAGCCGAAAGTTCGCATCCCTAAAGTTCGCGGCCAAAAGTTCGCAGTGTCATAAGTTTGCAGACCCAAAAGTTCGCAATACAAAAGTTACCAGACCCAAAAGTTCGCAATTATAGAATAGACTCGGGGAAACTGGTTTGGGAAGAGGCCAAAACAGATCATTATTTTTTTTAGATAATTGGGGGGATTATCTCAGAAATTAGGAATCTATAAGAGGCCTTGTCTGTGACTATATTTTAAACATGCGTAACAACATATTACTACATTATTACAACACAACGTAACAAACATGCCGAGACAAGAGAATGGTTCGAAGTCCGTATTAGAATGTAGCCCGAAAACAGAAAAACTCCCCTCTCACTTTGCTTGGGCTTGGGACCGACCTTGGCGTGATTAGTGTTTTTTTTTTCTTTATTATGAAGACAAAAAATTCACATTAACAAAAGTAATCCATTTCCTTTGCAATTGTCTTCATACAATCTGCTCTTTGCCTTCATACCTGTAGTTCAAAATTGTGGGAGATTCCACGTAAGTAATCGTTGAACGGTAGGTTACCATAGTTTTGTGTAATTGCAAAAATTCGGCGAGAAGTTTCTGCATACTTTCGCAGAGACTTTGGAGCCTCCCGGCCAGCAACTATCTGCTCGATCTTGAGTCTTACTATTTCCTGTTCCTTCTTCAGCACGTTTAGGAACGACCAAATTGTTGGATGATGAGCCCCCAACAGAAAACTGAATTGCCTATGCTGCCCTTCAACTGAATTATTTGTTCTGGACAGATGCTCAGCCACTGCTTCGTAACAGTTCCAAACAGCTACAGGGTACTTGGAGGGTCATCTCTGTCCTCTTCGTGTCGGTCGCCCAATCCACGTGTCTTCGAAGTAGTCAACCACTGGCATCAAAACTTGATTGTTGACCTGAAAATATCAGAAATGGTCGTATAATTAATGGAATAGAATGTTAAGATATTCTAGTCTGAAGAAATTTAATAGAACTTTTATATTAAAATATATATGTATTTTAGAATTAGAAGTTGTGAATTCTTTTACTGTAAAGTTGGGAATTGTACTGTACGATAAATAGTGCAAATAATTAGTTTAATTTCATGTCGGAAAGAAAATTGATGAAATATAATAATGTAAAAAAGTCTGATGTTGTATGTATGATGTAAAATAAGCAAGGATTTAATTAAACACTTACCTGGAAGAACTCGCTTTCTGTTATAGCTTCAAAAGTGTCAACTACATCAGCCTCCGGGACAAATGCAAGAGCAGAAAGTTTCCTTACTTCCAAAGCATAGTCTGGATCTTCATTGTATCTTCTCTGCAAGCCGGTCTCTTGCATTTTTCGCCACAGACACTGAGAAAAGTGAAAGAAACACCCACGAACATTAACTCCTGGGAAAGTTTGTCGAAATGCATTCATGGCTGCAGTCTCAAAATCTAGCATCACAGTATGTGGAGTTAAATCAGGTTGATGTCTCAAAATTTGTTCGAAAGTTCTCCTGTAAATCTCCTCTGTCTTGTTTGGTAACAGTGCAAAAACAACTGGCACAGTTACATTGTTCTTTATTCCGTGGATAGTGTAAACTTGCTGGAAGAGAGTAGGTGCAACTTTGAAGGTTCCATCCATTAGCCAGTGACTGCACTGACTCAGGAAATTGAGATTTCTTCTTGTAGAATATAGCAGAATTCGGCCATCTCCTGGACCACTGTCATGTAGTAGAAATTGTTCGTTATCACAAGTCAGTGTGTATTGCACAGGAATGTACAAGTCCAGTAATGAAGTGGGTGAAGGCGGTGCACAATTTTCCTTCCTACGAACCCTTTGTACCACTTTCTTCATTTCATTAACTGTGGGGAGCTGTCCTCTGACGGCATTGCTGGAACCGGCTGTAGCATTGCACACAATGTTCATTGGAGTGTCCTGACTTTGACGTGCTTGCTAACTCTTTCAGTCTGCTCATGGCAGTTAATACCTCCACTTTCGCGGCACTGGCTACATGATTGTGCTCCGAAACTTTTACCACCACATCATCCTCTGTGTGACACCTCCCTCGGCATTTGTGTAGCTTGTAGTCAGTGCATCTCCAAATAGTCTTCATGTTACGTATCCTCTCCTTGTGATAAAGGTATCCATTGTCTCGTAGCAAATGTGTCCCTTTCTGGTTCTTCACAAACGACAATGGCATGATCACACACAAATAGAGATATATAACACCTACTTCTTCAGACTAAACAACACAACTGATCACAAACAGGATACAATTAATAAAGCAGATCACGCAATCAGATTTCACATCTCATTAATTTTTCACTTTCTGTCTCTCATTTCCACCAATCAAAACTGGGTCCTCATTAAAAGTTCACTTTTCTCCAGTATCGCCGACCTCCTCCCATGGAAAAGCCCACCTGTCAATCATCTCGCCAATTATTAATTCAAAATGCCAACAAACAACTCATGTCTAATAACTCCTTGAAATAATTTTTATATTATTTCATGATTAAGTCCGGTCTGTTCGACGTAGTGTTCTTGGAGAGAAGATTGCGAGAGTTTATACTCTTTCCCAATGAAGAGTACTACTATACAATATCATATGGCATTTATAATAGCAGGAGCAAGATATAATATGTTAAGAAATTTACATAGATAAACGCAATGAGAATGATCAGTTACTACAATAGATGGCTACACAAATAATTAAAATCTCGGCATGTGTGCAGCGCATTAAAAACAATAAATATAAGATTTCTCCAACAGCGAAGTTTTGGCTTGCGAACTTTTGGTCTTGCGAACTTTTAGTTCTGCGAACTTTCGGGTTTGCGAACTTTCGGCCGCGAACTTTTGGGATACGGACTTTCGGCCGCGAACTTTCGTATCCAATTCGTTATTTTAAATGTTGTTAGATGAACGAACAGTAATGTATAAAGTGAGTGATCGTAATATGGACTGAAGCAGTTCTTTCGCAGTGCCATTCAAATTAAGTTCAGCACTTGCACACCGCAAGTGCCTTTCTAATACTAGTTCTTTCTGATATATGGACGAGGATTAATCGAGAGCAATTTGATTAGCATTGCAATGAAAACACGTATATTATTCTTCAGTTTCATGTTGACTGCAATGGAACTTCCGCAGTGTTGTGAAAGTTTTGTGAATACCGATTTCCAAGACTTTTATTTGTTCACGTATCTTATCTTGCATAGCGGTAATGAGCGCGAGTTTCGTTCTCCACACAGTTTTGTCCTCCTGGTTGTAGTATAGTTGTGTCTAGATCTGGTAAACTATTACGTGAAATTCAGATTATGATCTGGCACACTGTTTCGTGTATACTTTGTAATACGGTTGTGAGGATACTGAAATATCGACGTCTACTACAAGTTCAAGCTACTTACGAACTGTTAAGTTTACAAGTCCTATACGTGGTACAGCAGTATATAAACTACTCATTCTGATTTTACATATATATCACTTCTACATATAATACATAAAAGATCTCTTCTGTTAAAACGTTACACAAATAATGCAGTGGAAAAGTTATTTCAATAGAATTCAGCTGCAACAAACATTACACGAAATAGCACATCCGAAACTGGCAGATGCGCAGCTCCATATCCCGGGTTCCATCCTACTAAAACAGCTACATCAGCTAGGCCGGTTAAAATTTTTCTCCGCATCGCTGCTAACTGCCAGGAAAGCACTTCACACTTGACGTTCATATAACGGGCAGGCCGTAAGCAAAATTTCTCCCTGTTATAAGGTTCCTCTCATACGCCTGTCGATCTCGAGCACCTTTCTGATAACAGCGATGTTTTCAGTGACAGAAGCTGGGCGTTCTGAGCTTGAAGCGTCTTCTAGGCTAATATGCCCTCTCTGGAACTTCTGATATCACCTGAATATGGTAGTCAGATGAGGACAGTCCTCTCCCAGTACAGGAGTCAGTTCCTGCAAACACTCAACCCGCGCACAAAGTTGTATCGTAAAATTGTCCGCTCTTGCCAGGACGACATAGCGAGCACTTCTAATCACTACATCTTAGAAGCAATTAACATCTAGCGCTCGTCCTTCCGGTTGCAGTGCAGGTTAAAACCTCCCTCAACACGCGTGAACAGATGACAATATGCGACCAACGGTTGCGCCATATTTCCTAGTACCCTTTGTTTTACTACCAGTAGAATACATATCACTGGAAATGTTTTCGCAGTTTGCCTGGGACATTCATCCCCAAACTGTACGTAAGTCTCGTAAACATTTCAGACGGAACAACAGTTTTCGTCGTAAAAGAGTAAATAAGCATGCGTTCTGCAACATTTTATAACCTCTAGAACATCTTGATTATGATTGATTGCTGCAAC
>JAGDQP010057285.1:0-12774 GCA_022664845.1 Lepisma saccharinum | reverse complement strand
AAACAGAAACAAAACAAAGATAGAGAAAATAAGTTTCATCATTCTGTTTGCTTTTTGTAAGTAAACCAATGTTAACTTTTATAGAAAAAAAAACACTTGGTGTTCAGATGTCGCAAAATGCTGACCTTGTCTAACCATGAACGTACCACAGTATCTGCAAGAATTTCATTTATTGGCTTGTAAATTCTTCCTGGGACTCACTAGAGCAACCTGACCTATTCTAATGCGAAAGACTACTTTGGATATCCATGAATTCTTTGATATCTGAGGTGGTGATGGTCACAATAATGGGAATCCGAATGCGAAGGCCTATTGCATAAAACACAACTCACACTATCTTCACTCGAAGAAGGAACCTGCTCAGAGGCAACAAAAACCTTCTTCTCGCTACCACCAGAGGTGGGTAAGGAAACGTTTTCACCACTAATAATTTCACTTACACCGCTCTGGACGAAAGTGTTAGTGTTAGGTTCTGGCACAAAGTTAGAAAGTTGTCAAATAATGAAGATCTGTACCCTGTTTCCTTTAATTATGGTAAAGCGCGGAATAATACGTTTGACTTCTGAAAAACAATCTTCTATCACTGTAAACAACATGAGGTAATGACTGATTGTGATTTACACGCACAGATCTGGTCACCGAGCCAAATCTTTCCAAACATTCCTGCACCTGGGAATCCAATACTTCAGAAGAAGAAAATCCTGCACTAATTGTAACTTTCTCAAGCACTTCTTTACCCACTAGAAGTTGAATCACCTCATTATTCACGTGGTAATTTAATACTTCATTACTGTCCCATAATAATTGCCCCACCAATTCTGCAGATACGAGCTTTATAAACAATTTCTTAAGATGAAGGTTGCACTCAAATGCAAGAATATTTATCAGAGGAATTTTCCACTGTTCCCATACATTAATTTGCAGTTGTTCTATTGTCGGTTTTGCGTTTAACTTATGTAAATCTACGTAAACTGTATTCAGTCGAATCGTTGAATTGTTGTAAGTAATGGACATATTTCTTTTTAAATACTTCTTATATAGTTTCAACATTAAAAATGAAATAACTCTCCTACCACACACCACTGAAAAATCGAGCGAAGGCACAAACACTACACTCACGACCTTTGACAGACATCTTTCTCGTTCGAAAAACTAGCTCAAACTGAACCATTTTACAACAAGCTAACAACACTCAGAAAAGAGGTTCCTCACGTTAATCGTCAATGTAAATTACCAACCCGAAAGGGCAAATCGCATACAATACAACACGTAGTTGGGAAAAAATCGCATCGCGGATGACAAAGAAGAATTTTGAATAATTTCCTTACGTTTGAACAGTGTTCCTTTAGGGGTGACCAGTAACAGAAATGTTACTGTAGAGAAGAAGAAGCTCTGGGAATGTTGGTTGGGAAAGGCAAACTAAAATCTATGGGATTTAACAAGACAATTAATAACACGTGATTGATCTGAAATATCCACTTTTCATGTTATTATTTTTAGAAAGAAACACTATACCATTCGTTAAACATATTATGATGCTAGATCATCAGATCTCGTGCTAGATATCTAAACTGAATACCTCGGTTTGATTCCCAACCTGATAGTCACTTTTTTTACATAAAATAATGGCTGCAAACAAAGATTCATCTCCGTTCGAGAACTTACATTCCGTTCGGCATCAATGGCGAATATCAGAGTAAACAGTGTGTGTGTGTGTGTGGTCTTTAGCCTAATGATAAGTAGTTTTCATATTTTTCATTAGTCTTTCCCTGTTCCTTTGTTTGTTGACGTTTTGTTGTAATGTGTTCTTATCTTTATGTATATCTTTACCTTCTTCTCCTACTTATTACTTCTCTCTCTCTTACACACTATTTTTGTGCATGTTGGAGTTCCAGAGCTAAAACCAGGCGACATTTCATGACCTAATGATCGGGCCTGACCCAAATATAAGTGAAGCGGTTCAAAAGTTAACCCAAATGACCTGATAAGCCGATTGATCCGGTCTGGAAAATCTAATTAACTAAAAATTTTGGCGTCATATTTTTCGTGCTCTAGGGCTAACATCTCCGGTTCTGGTTACCCCTGAAAGAAACACTGTTCAAACACAAGAAAATAATTAAAATCACTTCTTAGTACTCCGGGTTTCGGGTTTCAATACTATCACTGATTCAGAACGGGTTCGAATCCTAGACCCGGTGGCAATTACCTGATCCGCATTAACCGATTTACCCGTTTCAGGGAGAGAGAGAGGGGGGAAGGAAAAATAGCGGAGCAGGGGAAGGGACACAGACTTTGTATTAATAGGCGTTAAAATTTTGGTTGTGTCTAGAGTAACGACGGTTTTCTGTCGTTTCTTTAAGTTATTAACATCGAAGGTTAATTTGCAAGAGCAACGACGGAACATAGCCCACTCTCGAGTACCTTGAACTAGAAGTAACAGCGACAAGCGCTGAACCCGGTAGTTGAAGTTTGGTCTTGTGGATAAGGCGTCGGGAAGATGGTCCAAAAGGTCACGGGTTCGAACCCTGGCGTCAACATTTTGCATATTTTTTAAATTTTTTTTCGATATTTATGTAAATGCACAAAAGGAAATTTAATAAAGTTGTGATTTATAATTTTAAAAGAGGCCACTAAATACTAGGATGTATATAAACGCACCAGGGCAGGATGCACACCAAGCGATAGCGATAGGGGGTGGTGGGTGCATCCAAAGGGAGTTGAGCGGCGTTAGCAGCGAAGGGTCGCAGCCCCTGGTTAGCGGTAGGCATACGCAAAAGTACTGTTTACTCAAAAATTATGTTTACGCAAAAGTTTTGCGATATACCGTACCGTCGTTGCTCTTGCAAATTAACCTTCGAGGTTAATAGGTTAAAGCAACGACGGAAAACTGTCGTTGCTCTAGATACGTCCTAAAATTTTATTTATTTCCATGTCTTCCTCCCTTTTCGTTCTCTCTCTTTCCTTCTATCCAACTCTTCTCTCTCCATCTCTCTCTCTCTTTCCTTCTTTCCAACTCTTCTCTCTCCCTATCTCTCTCTCTCTCTCTGTGTGTGTGAGTGTTTGATCAAGACAAGTCTCGTAGCATTGCATAATGACGATTTCTGCATTATGTCCATATTATTATTTTCTTTTTCTTTGCATTAATTCCTATCTCTTAGAACTTAAAGTGAAAAGAGTTTTTATCTATCTATCTCGTGGTTCTCTAAATGATTATCAACAACTCATGCTTTCTTCCTCCAAATGGAGGAATATCCTGACATTCCATTTTGGAGCATATTTGTACTGTCATGTTGGTTGTCTAACTATTAGGTGTACAGTGAAACAATTCTCCTGGAGGATTTTACTTATATTTCTTATAATCCAACCTCCACTTATTATTGTAAGTGAATGTACATTTGTTACTCCATCATTCTTCTTTACTATCAAAGTGATACACAACACTTGGATGCTACACATTTCGGTAACGAAAGAAATTAACTCACCAAGTGAGCAGCGTTTAACGCCTAACTTATGTTTGTATTACTGACGTAAAAAGATACGAGTTGACCGGTAGACGCTGGTTAAGTTTGAAACCCGCGTTAACGGTAACTTGCATTCACATTACTAAAGTGATCTCGGTTAACGTTCACCATGGTAATACATTAGTAGCGTAACAAGGCATTACGGTGTGACATTTTGAGGGAAAGACGTTTAAGTTGCTGTGCAGGACTACAGCTTGACACTCATATTTGCTCCGTAATGTCCGTAAAGATATCAACGAAGTTTCAACCAGAACCTCGTAGTGGTCCGCTCTGAAGTTCTCAAGAAACTTTGTAACCACATGAGAAAATGAACACTATACATCCTTTTCATCCATACATATGCTAACCATATATCATACATATGCTCATCGTTTTGAAGTATTCTGCGTCTCTCATTAGAGACCTTATTTGAGAACCGTCAAAATGTTATATTTTACTTTCTCATGGAACAATGCAGGAAACTTCGAGCACATATATTTAAAGTATATACACGTCCATTGTTTGAGGTTTTGACACAAGTTGTGCATAATTTATGAAGTGTCCAGGTTAGTTCTGATTACCAAATTTAATAACGAAATATGGATTGTAGTTGGTTACTTCTTTTTTTTAAGAGCGACCCCAATATTTGTTCTTTCCTTTAATGTTGTTAAACAACCACAAGTATAGCAAAATGTGTCTAGGTTGTTCTTGGAATTTCGACGAATAGATTTCATATCAGCTTAAATCAGAAACAGAGAACAATTTGTGTATAATGTGGTACGTAAAGTATCGTTGGATTGCACACAATATAAACCCACCAAACACTACATTAAACCCCCAAATACCTCAAGCGCATACTTACCAAGACATCACATTAACACTTATGCTCGATCTCGAAGAAACAAATTGTGAGTTATTCCGAGCATTTATCTGTTTCATGTTGGTTTGAGGCTAAATATTATTCCTTTTGTATATGTCTTGCAACGAATATTTAAATTCCACAAAAAACAAATTAACATAAATGAAGTGCCATTTAGAAAACACCTTATGATTCTTCGTCTACATTTGTTAGTCTTCATCTTTTACCTAGTTGTGACATTTGTGGTCTTCTTATGAAAGTACATTTCTTTACCTTAAAATAAAAGCCTAAAACGTTTTAACCGAACAACTGGTATTGAAACTTTGATTAACTGAATATGCAGCCGTTAATTCCAGGCTCCTTTAAACAACTAGATAAGTACCATTTTGTTTGACAGCCTAACGTAAATGTGAAGAATGTATACCATTTTTAGTTCAGCATCCCCGAATTATTAAAAAAAAACAATTATCAGTTTCTAGTCAGTAACATTCATGTAGACCAGTGTTATTTAACATCAGGGCTGCAAATGCACAGTTGCAGAGCACAATGGCGTTTCGCTTTGTGAATATCTGGAACCATCCTATGCCGTTTCGTTAATGTAGTTACAGTTGATGCCGAAAAGAAACCAAGTTAATGAAAGTAGAATAAAGCCTTCCGTTTCGTAATAAAACCACTTGGAAACTTGTATAATGCAGAACGCTAAGAAATATAACCAAAATATTTTAATTATGGACGTAATTAGAGAAAATACTTTGAAACCTTCTTTATTTCACCTTAAAGTTTTATATCTGTTCCTCAAATTTTGAAGTCGGTAAAACTTTCAATACAATCACAGTAGTTTTGAATCAAATTATCTCAGGATGTTGTTATTTACTAATACGCCAACTAAAACAAATTTGCCAATGGCTTCGTAAGTACTATTAAAATTGACTTTTGCTTCAGACAAGAGGTAAAGCTTTCGATACCGTCGTAACTACATAATTCATTCTGCACAATTCATCAACAAATGTCTAGAATCTGATTGAGCATCTGCCGTTACACAGTTTAAAATTATATAAGAATCCTATTGACACACTAGCATATTACTTGTTATTTTCCTTTTTTTTCTTTTCCTGAAAACGCATTTTAATTGTATATGAAGAAACAACAATTTTAATTGTTTATCTGCGCAACTGTTTTGTTGTTTTCAACTTGGATGACAAGAGGCACAAGGGATTTCGCTAGTGAGGTTTCAATAGGCAGAAGAGAAGATCCCTGAGGCCCTGTCGTCACTAGACCAGTAAAACTCGGTTACATCACAATCCTCACTGGGGAACAACACTACCTCCTAGTGCAGGCTGTAACACTGCGGACTTTGGATAGGAATGAGTAAATACGTGGGTTCGAAACCTGTGCTGTACTATCCTGACTGAGGTTTTCCAAGGTTTTCCTAGTTTCACCAGACAAATGCCGGAATTATGTCTTAAGGAAAAGTCTGATTGAAGCCTTATCCCGTTCTGAGCCGAAAGGGTGTTTAGACATAACCTCGCAACCGAAACCTTGCATACTAAAACTTCGCCAGCCAAAACTACGCCAGGCGCAAACCCTCGCGGGTACATAACTTCGCCAGGATGCAAGGATGATGTTACTCTTTCTGTTTCTCATTTGTCTTCACCTTTGTTAGTGTTCTTTAGTTTCTAAATTCCTTTCTTATCAGAGTGGCCAAACACCAACTATCTCCCAACATGACAAGAATAAGAATATTTTTTTAGAGAATAGTAAAAGGTCGTTTTACAATAAGACATTCTAATCACGAGATAAAAAATTTCTTTCAAATGGGTTTCGAATTTTTAATTACGAATGTTTAAAGACTTTTGGCATCTTAGGCTCAAGCCTAGATAGGGTGGGGAGAGGGTGTTGAAAAGTATATGGCTAGGGTGTATTTGGTAGGCACCATCACAGCATTTGCCTCGTGTGAATAAGGATAAACCTCGAAAATTTGAGTCTACTTGTTTGGCCGCTGGGATCAATCCAAGGACCTCTCGAATGCTAAGCCTCTACTTCTGAGACAAGGCCAGTCGGTAAGTGGACTTCGAACCACTAAGTTTACGAAATGTGGAAAAGTTTGAGAATTGAAGCATATCATAGATCGCAAAATACAAAGTTTGTCCAAGTATTTATAAATAATGCTTGAATTTCCTCACCTTCGCGGTCCAGTAGGTATGATCGATGGAGATAAGTTATGGGTTTGGGTCTTGCTCACTACCGCCATATTGACAGGTTTACGAGGTTTGCTATTATTGCCTGGGGTTTTGCCCGAGATTGCCCAGTATGTAGCATTAAGACACTGTAAAATCTACAAATTTTTGGTGTGAATACAGTGTGAATAAAGCACTCCTGTACAATGATATGCACCAAGATTTGAAGTTATAGTTAACTAACAGAGTAGTGAAAATAAACTACTTATATATATAATATATTTTAAATTTATTTATGGCCTTTTGGCACCTTTCGCTCAAGCCAAGATGAGATAGGTAGAGGATGAGCAAGGTATCATCCCGGTATTTGCCTGGCAAAACGGTTGAAACTTCTGGGAAACCTAGTCACGATGGTCGGTCCTTTGGTTGAAATTTCATTAAATTTTAATCTAAGGCCTTTAGCCAACTTTTGGCTCAGGCCGGAAAATGACGTGAGATTTGGTGGAAGGAAGAAAGTGGGAGGAAACGGGAGTTGTTATCATGTCGCCTTTCTTGAGAACCAACCGAACGGTACAGGAGAAACACTAACTGGGTTCAAAATACGAACTTTTTGGGGTAACGAAAAGATACCTCGCAGCATCTATTGTTTTGCATATTACTCGGGTTCTTAACATTTCAATATCTTTGCACTTAATTGTTTTTCGGCTTTACGACTTGTTGTGCTTGAGTCGAAACGGGTCAAGTTTTAGACCACGTTGCCTACGTCCGGGACACTAACAATGACCCGGTTTCAGCTCTGATTTCTGTAAAGTTAGCTATGAAAGGAATGGAATTTCACCATAGTCTCTGGATCCTGTTAGTATTTACCCTGTACATTTCGATGCGTGGAATTTTATGAAACTTAGTTTCTGGCTGTTTCTTGTGGCATTTTCCCCACGCGTTTGTAAGTTTCTTACTTAAAATGTAGCATAATTTATGGGTCCCTGGTTAGCTGGAGTTCCACAGTAAAATACTAGTCCCTATCAACATCCCTCCATAGCCTACTGGTTTGAGTGACAACTTCGTTGCAGACAATTGAAAAATTTACAACCTACTTAATACATGATCATGAAGGCAATTCAACTTAATACTGTATTTATTTCTATGTATTCGTTTGAAATTACTCTGAATTCTCCAATTGTAAAACTCATTATTTTATGACTTTTTCATGTTTCGACGTTTCAGCTAGCAACTTTTCCCATTAAGTATAAATACAGTCGTGTATGTCTTCCGGACTATGTCCCATTATGATAAATGAATCTAGTTTAAATTTTATTCTGGCTGGTTTCTTCTACAAAATATGTTCAAAAATTAAATACACTCTGACTTCATTGTCTTAAATCGTCATAAACCGTTTTGTGATTTATACCATTTAATCACTGATCAAGAGTGCAGATCGAAATGTTTTATATTTTGTTTCATAGATGTTTTTGCCTTGATTGCTTTATGTAAAGCGAAACACATGATCGCCCATGACATAGAAGAGTGACACAACTCAAAATTTGGCCAATTTTAGTTTTTGATATGTTCAAATGCATAAAGGTTTACTCTATCACCTCACAAGTTGTCATGCTCCTAACTTGAACGGTGGCCGCTAGAGCAGTTTTGTCGTCACTATACTACATTGAACGTAATATTAACTTATTTCGTTTTTCTGTTTTCCAGAAAAGTTTCATTTTTTTAGTTGTGTAACTCTTCTATGCCATTGGCGAATTGTGTTGGTTTGCGGTTGAATTTTATCTTGACCACTGGAAGTCCACAATCAAAGCAATCGGCACGTGTTCTCTATCGTTCGTAAATATCTTTGTTATGCGTCTTATTATTGTACCAATTTGAAAGGCCTTAATATGAAGAAAAGGTCTAAAGAAAACTTTCTTTTGCAGATGTTCCATACATTTCTTTTCAACGTGGTTATAATCTTAGGAGCATCGTATGGTAAGAATATCTCCTTCATATAAAAAATGTACTACTTAAGATAACTGGTCTAACAAATTAAAAACAACAAATGCATTCAAACTAATCATAACTTTATATGTAGCTTTTTCAAAACAAAATCGTAATTACTTAATGTCAAAATTTTATACCTACCTTAATAAGGAGTCTCTGATAAGATTCTAGATAAAGACTAGAAAAAGGTATATACCTATATTTTGTACAATATAGGCTATACTACATATCCTAACATTTTAAACTATACTCACCATGTAAGTTAAAATTTCAATTAGAGAAACTCAGAGATAATAAGGGGGAGACAGAAAGAGAGAAATGCAAATAAAATTATCAGTTCATTTTAGGTTGACTTCTTTAGAGTGAAACTTGCGCCACATGCTCATTTATGATCACAAGGTAGTTATGTACTAAAGATGATATTTTTGTTAGGTATGACGCGAAGTACAATTCTTTCAAGATAATACTTCTCTCATATTTGATTCTCTAGCTGTTCACACTGGAACCACTGCAGTCAGCAGCCAGAACAATAACAAGATTTCAGTGTCCACAGTTCCAGTAGTAGGCTCTGGACTTGGTCACGTTGGAAGTACTGGAGTCAGCAGCCAGAACGACAACAGGATCTTAGTAGCTGCAATTCCAGTAGTAGGCACTGGGTTTGCACTGGCGGGTACTGGACTCGGTTTGGCTGATACTGGACTCGGTTTGGCTGGTGCTGAAGTCGGTGTGGATGGAGCTGGATTTGGAGGATATGGTCTTGTTGGACGCGGTCTTGTCTATGGAATTGGCGGATCTGGACTTGGATACTGACTTGGCGGATACGGACTAGATGGATATGGACTCGGTCTTGGACGCATCGGTTATCTTGGATAAATTCATTCATTTCGCTGTCACGATCCTCAGAACATAAAAAAACATATTGCTGCAATGAAGTTGTTTTTCTTGAACTAGCTTTATTTCAGTCTCCATTTTCATAACTGATTTTTAACAAAGTTGCGTCCCACTAATAGCAACAGCTGGACAGCTTGTTTACATGCAGACCACAGTTGTCCCTGTAATGTAATTCATTACTAGTGCATGCCGATGTTCTATGCTACTAATAACAGAGGTTAACCTCCAGTCTCGAGTGCACAAAAAATCTCCCCTAGCACCACTCCACACCCCAACATACACTAGGATAAGACCGCGCACCGAGTTTTTACTCACCTCGCCGAACATGTACAAGGGGATTATTTGTATGAGCACTGAACATACCTGAATACATTCTGGGACAATTATAATTATCCACCTTTTGGCTTTTAATATGCTGCGACCGGGAAGATGTCCGGAAAGATGATCGCTGGATCAACTGTTTTTGTTCTCCGGAACTGAAAAAAGTATCTGTGGAGCTGTGGTTGATGACACGGTTTACCTTGCTGTTGTAAATCCGGAAAGTTCAGTTTTTACGCACCACTTAAAAATGACGCATATAGCACAAACAACTATTCACAGGGATAAAACATAACATTTTCATTAACAGTCGCATTCCATAGGGGAAGTGGTCCGAGCCGGCCCCCAGCCTGGTTATTTGTTATTTCTGTAATTTTCTGACTTAGGAATGGAAACTTGGTGAGTTTTAAACTATGTCCTTTCCGGACATTACCTCATCAAAAACGTCTATCCCAAAGAAATAGAAAGGTAATAAATATTGCTTTTATTGTATGTCCATGCATTCCTTAACATAAAAGTTCGTTTTTTCGTAAACGCGTAGTTTATTTTGTTCTTGTTTATTCAATTTCCAGCAAATGACAGAAGAGTTGTATTTAGTAAATGTTCCTGTATAATTATATAAGAAGTTTGTCAAGATGGTAACATATCTTAGAAGATAATGTAGTTAAATTTCACACAATAAAATAACTGTTAATTTGTTCTTTTTATTCGCGCTGGTTTTCATGTAACAAGTAAATATCTTCCAGGCACACGACCAAGGAAAACGATATTGCCATTAGGAAGTGTTGAAGAAATGCTTGAAGAAAATGAATACAATTTCCTCAAATAAATAAATTATGTGGAATAATTATTTTGCAAATAAGAACGATATATTTTAGTGTATTTAGCGAGACATATTCTAGTATAAATTTCTACATTCATGTAATATAAATTAGATAAATATTTGCATCAACCGTTATTATAGGGAAAAAAAGGACAGTGACAGATCCAGGATTTCTATGAGCAGAGGACGTAAGCGGAATAGACCAGGGATATTTTCTCGCTGCGTTAATGTTTACTACATAGTTTTCATATTTCACCTGATATTGCTTATTTCTGTCATGAAATTTGACACCGTTATCCTCAAAAAATAATATTTGTAGATAAATTAAGTTGGTTCGGGAAAAAAATGAACATTTTGTTATTAAAAGTTTGGAAATAATGCTACAAAGCAAATCATTTTTCCTCGAGGGGCCGCGTGCCCTCCATGTCCCATCTCTGCATTCGCCACTGACATATAAATTAGGTCATTTCGGAAACAAATCAAATAATTTTCTTGGATAAATTGTTTAAAAAATTGCTCCGAAAATAAAACACCTTCCATTGAGAGGGTGCGCGCCCCCGTGCCCCTTTGAGAACGCCACTGAAAGATAACTTAAAATACATATTTTTGCCTGATATCCTTCTAAAGTGTTCAATTACACATTTATTGTCTGATTTCTTTGTTGTAAGACTAATTATAGTGAACAGAGGTTTCGAGTTCAGAGCCCACCCCACCTCCTAGTATTTACGGTGCAAGCAGTGGAATGCGGCTGTTAATTTTCTCCGAAAACGTGTTGTAAAATTGGATGATATTTAAAAAAAAATTACTTAGACTACCAAAATAATATTGTATTTCTATTTGCCAGTCTCGGAAGCATATATTTCAACACCATTATGTGCATTCTAAGTTACTTTCTTGAAATACTATTTTCGCATCCGCCATTTTGGAAAATGACGGATATATAATATACAACTACTAAGCATTCCATATTTAAGTGCTGCTGCGTTGGGCGGCAAAACACTGAACTAAGACATAAACAAAACGTAGCTCATACGTGAGAGTCCTTCCTTGATTCGGACATTTGCAGTGTTGAAAACTCAGTAATATTTTTGCACAGGACATCGTACGTTAGTTTGTTTAAATTGTCATAAATTCAAATTAGCGTGGGAATATAGGTATAATCATTTAGTCTACAAGAACTGTTTGAAGAATTATACAATCTCTCTCTCTTTCCCTCCCTCTCTCTCTCTCTCTCTCTCTGTGTATGTGTGTGTGTTATATACAGAACTTTCAAGCCGGAGGAAACCTTCGTACCAGTCAATTCCCTTTTATTAAATTTTGCAAACGGAAATTTATAGAACAGGTATGTAATCTAGGACCTGCACTGAAAAGCGACGATTAGAGTTGTAAAACAAAGCTCTTGTTTCTTTTTTACATAAAAACGTCGCTCTTTTCATTTGTTTTATCACATTTCTTTTTTTAGATAGCTAATATTATTTTATTGTTTAAGTTGCAGATAATTAAAGTAATCAGCAGGACTGCGGTTCAGATCCTCAGACATTCATCCTAACATACTAATCAACTGATCTCTTGCGGCCGAACGAGGTGAATTATGGGATTATTTTGTTCATGCTATATTTATGTTATCCGAATTCAGAGCCAGACTCGAAGGTTTAGGGACAAGATGAACCGATAACAGCTTGTCGTTGCCTTCCATCGGATGAAGATGACGTTTTAAGGACTGGACCTACAGTTTAAGGAGGGACCCGAACCCTGGGAAACGAACCCAGGACCCCTTGAAAGCAAGGCACCGAGCGTTAGCACTCAGCCACAGAGGACACTTAAAATTATATTAGATAATTATTATCGCTGCGGAACCGTGATGCTTATGTATACAGGAACGTTGTAGCAAATATACTGGAGGAATTCAAAGACACGATCAAGAGGAGAAGCACCACTATCACGAGAGAAGCTTTGCGAACGAATATACTGGTATATTTTTTAAATAGCGTGCCTTTAAGAGGAGTGACAACCAGGGCAGAGGGTCATTGGTATGATTCTAAACACATTTTTTTTATCCTTTCTGAGATGGAGCCGGGTGTCAACACCTCCCCGCGCAGAAATTTAATGGAACGCCTTTTCCCCCCGAGTGTTTTTAAAGCCCCTTAGAGATCTAGAATATGCTGCCGCATTGTATGCTGTTGTTATTCTAAGAAATTAGCGTGGTTCAGACAGTAGCGC
>JAGDQP010057284.1:0-12774 GCA_022664845.1 Lepisma saccharinum | reverse complement strand
TTCATTTTGACAAAGTTCTTCCAATGATAGGCCAGGATTTATTTACTATGACAGCCAAGCTGTTCCTGATGTACCCTTCCACATGCAGTTGCAAGGTATAAATGATTAATTGCTTTATTACGAATGATAAGTATATTTGCGATATCGTATTGGTGCTCGACGTTACCGAGTGTAAGTGTAATTGAGTTCACAACGACATGATTTTTACGAGAAAAAAAGAGAAAACAAAAGTTCCTATCGGGAACGCCTTGGAAAATGAATCAAATGTAATGTGGTCATAATCATTACTTTTTTTCATGTTTCTGAGCGCATAAATTAGACCTTCTTGTACATTCTGTTTTCAGACGAAACGTGAGAAAATGTCCTTTACGAAATAGTGATATTGAAAAATGTTTTGTGAGCTTTGTACATTTTACGTGTAATGCGTTTTTCTCTTAAATTTTGTAACCATTTCCTGGCGTTGCGTGATTTTGTACAAAAATATACATTAAAGGAGATCCTTGAGGCCGAGGTACTCCTGCTCCAATAAAGATGGTATTATTATTGTTTCTCGTATTATGGAAATCAACAAAGATTTTTTTTCGTGGAAACTACTTGGAAATTCTGGAGGTCTGGCAACACTAGGCTGCTTACATCAGGTGAATGTCAATGAGCGCGCTGCTGACGTAAGATAAATCTGCGATAAGAATATCGTGGTAATTAGCACCAAAATCAGATTGTGGCAGTTATCACGTAATCTCAGATACAAGGACCAATTATAGATTATTATTAATACAGAATTTATATTAGTTAAAATGTTTATTTTTATACCAATACCTTATGCAATATTTTAACATAATATAAAATAGATTTTTCCTGATCTTTAAAATGACCTGTTTTCTTTTTTCTTACAAAATATCCCAGCTTCTGAAGTAAAAACTTTCAAATGTTTCTTTTTAACACGTTTTTATTAGCTCGCTTTCTTGTCTGTCTGTTCGATACACATTTTTTTCTCTGTCTGTTCGGTACAAATTTTGCAATCGACTTTTAACTCACTTCCCATCATCCGTTTCTTTGAAATTTTGCAAACTTGCTTGCTTCCGATGACAATACAATATCCGATCATTAGATATACGACATAATAATCCAGTTAATTGTAATTAATTAATTAAATAATTTGACATTATCCTTAAATGCACGCAACGCCGCAGCTATTGTGTGAAGTTTGGGTTGCCCATCTCGCACGGAGATGCGAGATAATATATTCATCTATTATACAGAAAAAATAATTAACAAAGGATTTTTAAAAAACACGATTTTTAAAGATGAACTATAAAGTAAAAAATAATAAACGGAATTAATCTTATAAATCGGAAAATAAAAGCGTGGGTGCTCTTGCTCACCTTATCTTCAAATCATAATATCTAAGAGCAGCCACGCTTTTATTTTCCGATACATAAGATTAATTCAATTTATTATTTTTTACTTTTTAGTCTATCTTTAAAAAGCGTGTTTTTTTTTTTAAAAAAATCCTTTCTTAATTATTTTTTTTGCATTCTTTTCTTTAGTTCGTGGTGTCCTCTAATCTTGAAAGGTTAATTAAACTCATTTCCAGACGTCATAGAATGATGAAACTTTGCAGAGCGACGTTAAGTCCGGTGACAATATAATAGTCCATTGTTAATTTAATATATTTCTATATTTTAAAAGGTTTTTTTTTAATTCTCAACTTCTTTATCCTAAAATAAATACTAGCCTGCAAATAGCCTGGGTTTTCTGGTTGCATAACACTTTAGGATGTGGGTCACAAAATATTTAGCTAGAGAAAATGTATCCGAACATCGAAATAACTCGAAACAAAATAATAAAAAATATTTTAAAGACATTCATTTAAAAGCATTAAAAAGTAAAAAAAAATAATTTTGTTTATTCATGAATATAAAGAAAAGAATGGGGCACGTAATTTCAAGAATTTATAAAGTGACTGTATATGAGAGCGCACCCCATCCGTTTCTTTTTATTCATGCATAAATAAAATTATATTTTTTACTTTTCAGTACGAATTGATTAAGAAAAAAATGTCTTTAAAAAGTTGTTTTAATATTGTCAGAATCCTATATTAACAGTGACTGCTTCGCACGTAGACAGTAATAACACGAAAGTTAAGACGCGTTGAGGGGTTTGAATGCTATCGAGTTTTCAGCTTCTATCTCATTCTTGCCTTTTCTGAGGTAACTATTTATTAAATATTTAAGCGAGTTTAAAAATATCCTCTCTTTCTATCCCTCCACAGTTATAATTAATTCTGAAGTATTGCCATACAATTCCCATTTTCCTTGTTTTTCCTTCAACGCTACTAGCACATGGAAATAACATGGTGAAAGATTAGTATTGTAAGCTGAATGTATCAGGACCTCGCGATGGAATTTGCAGAGTGCAGCTTCAGTACTGTGAGCTGCGTGCGGTCTAGTGTGGTCGTGCAGGAGAATAATGCTCTTCGGTAAGAAACCAGGTTTGTTGATCTGCTGCAGCAAGGATTAAAGGGTGTTTATATAGAATAGGGGACCGAATAACAGCAGCATCACGTTTATTGCACTGACCTTGTTCTTATTGGCTGATCCTGAATATTTACATTGCATGGTGGTAGGCGCGTTTGAAGGTCATAGTGAACGAATATCTATCTATCTATCATTCCGTACTACTTCATCAACCCTTTGAAGATTGGCTACTGTGGTGCCGACACGTATTTTCCCTGGTTGTGCGTTATCCTGTAAAGATGACCGAGCGCTATAAAACCTTGACACCTAGTCCCTGCCCACGGAAGCACTAAACAATGCTGACCATACACAGCTTCTATTTTGCTGTGAATGTCCACCGGAGTTTGGTCTTCATCTGTGAGAAACCGGGTCACACAACGCTGTTCTCTGGAAATCTGCGTAACACACATACATAGAAACAAACGCATACTGCCCCACGATCGGTTCACCCGCTCCACCAAATGAAGTGTGTGACGTCACCTGTTAACTACTGCTTGCGGAAGCTGTGTGTTGCAAATGTAGAAGAGTATTTATTGACGTCTTTACATTACTCGCGTTTTAAAAGCTTGTCGATTTTCATTTCTGTCGTTTATAGATTTTCAAGCAGTGAATACAAGTGAACCTTGATTCTAACCAAGAAGATATTCTTAGATTTATAAAGATTGGTCCATTTAAAAAAAGATGGAAAGATTTCCAGACTGTAATTGCAAAAGATTGACAGTGCCAAAAAAGCTAAATTTTATAGAAACTGATAAAAACCCTCAAATTGGTCTCTTATAGAATTCTTAAAGATATTTGCTTTTTAGAATAAAATTGTTTGATGCTGCAGATTGGTATGTTAGAAAAATGAATATTTCCCTGAGTAACGATGCAAGTGTTTACGGCAGGCACTGAGGCAAGAAACGTCGGAGGTTGAACAGCTACAACAAACATAAATACTAAAACGCTGTACACTGACCACAGTAAAAATATCTGGCACTTTCGGAAGTGGCACAAAGAACAAACAACGAAACCCTGGCGACCGCATACGGAATGTATCCCATTAAAAGGACGTTTATAGAATCCTGGAATATTCAAGCTTTCAGGTTAATGCTCAGCGCTTACCAACATAAAATCCATGAATGAAACTATGTTTCTTTTAAAGGTATTTTATAATCTTTTACTATTGGTAGTATTGGTATTGACACTATTGTTTCCACTTGTTTTCATTAGAAAGGTACGAGGAAGGTGTAAATGGCCTTAATTCGAAGTGCAGTTCTAATGTTCGTCTGGATACAGTAACGGATTTAAAACCGACACTGAGGAGACATGCAGGATCGAGTTCTGCTGCTAGCTAGTATGTCTGTTCCCAGTGTTCTCCTGTTTTAGCAGGTAAATGTCGGTATGGAATCTAGACAAATCAACTGAACACCAAGTTTCCCCTCAACGAGAGAACTCGACATAGAAAACCATCAGTGAGAATTCTGGCAGAATTAGGTCCTACAGGCCATATGTCAGTGAACGCTCAGAACTGTAAATTACTTTTTTAATCTATAGCAACATTCTTTAGAAAGGCATAAGTTAGCAGCTGGTGACTACTTTGCCATTGTATTGTGCTCAGACGTAATCTTAACAATATCAGCTTGACTTGACCATGTAGAAATTCAGTCTACCTCTGAGACAAGCCTTCTCTTCGGAAGCTATTTTTTTGTGCAATAAAGATTTTATATTGAAAAGTACTCTTATTCTTTTAGCTCATCGCGTATCTTCTTCCTAAACGCATGTGAGCAAAGAAAATATTTCATTATGATAAAGCGTCATCAAATGTTGCACTTTTATTAGCTTATGAATTATAGCAACCTTGTGTTAGATATCAATTTAATTTCTTTAACTTCTTTATATCTCTTTGCATCCTGTGTGCAAAATCGTGTTAACTTTCCAACTGTTCACATTTTTTTATCCTACAACTGACCCAATAGTTGTGTTAAGTGGGATAGGCCTAAACGGAGTCAATATTATAACTTAAATGGGTTTAACAGGTGATAGAAATTAGCCAGGTGTTACGCTCCCATAACAATGTAAATACAATTGAAATTAATTGCAGCCCTACGTAAGGAAAAACTATGCGAGAAAAATTGAAAAGTCGTTGATTACTAACGAGAAAATCAAATTTGCACAGTTGTAAATTTATTTGAGCGTTTAAAACATCAGTGCAAGGGATATACTCAAGCAGAATTGAAATTTATCGATGTGAAAATTTATTAGATTATAAGTATATTTTCCACAATCACAACAATACCACAAGTCTCTGGTCAATTAAAACAATTTTAAAAGAATACGTACATATATATATATATAGAAAATAAAATATCCTAAAAATTCAATATTTAAGCAACATGCTTACCATAAAGAAATTAACAATCTCTTAAAAATCTGGCGTAGAATCTGGTAGTATAGAGGATAGCATGTCTCAAAAAACAGTGGTCACAAACAGAGAGGTCTCAAGATCTTCTGCTCTCTTAAAAATATGGCGTAGAATCTGGTAGTATAGAGGATAGCATGTCTCAAAAAACGGTAGTCACAAACAGAGAGGTCTCAAGATCTTCTGCTCTCTTAAAAATCTGGCGTAGAATCTGGTAGTATAGAGGATAGCATGTCTCAAAAAACGGTAGTCACAAACAGAGAGGTCTCAAGATCTTCTGCTCTCTTAAAAATCTGGCGTAGAATCTGGTAGTATAGAGGATAGCATGTCTCAAATAACGGTAGTCACAAACAGAGAGGTCTCAAGATCTTCTGCCTTCTTAAAATATGGGGTATTATCTGGTACTTTGGAAGAAAGCATGTCTGATAAAACTGTAGTCACAAACTGAGTGGTTTCAATGTACTAGATGTAGGGTCTGAGACTTTGTAGATTTGCATTTCTGAAAATCAGTAGTTATTAATTGGGAAGTTTAATGATATCCTACGCTGTTGGAATCTGGCGTAGATCCTGATGCTTAGGAGGATAGCTTAACACTCTTAAATCGGACGTGGAATCTGATTCTTCGGATAGTGATAAGCCGGCATTTCCAAAGAAGTAAATTTAATTTGTAGAAATGTCTTTCAAATCACCTTGGGAGGCTTGAGATGAATTCATTACTCTATAGAGAAATGAGAAATTTGAATTAATAATATTTTTCGCAATAAAATGAAATGCAATATTACAATTTTTGTGTTGATCAAGTGGAGATGTGTTGTATGCGTAGAAATGTTGAGAACTGGAAGTACGAATATGAATATATTTTTAAGCTATTGAAAATTTATTGCAAGACAAGATTGCACTGAAAGCATGAGATTATTTTGTTTTTAGACAGAAAGTTTGCAACATATTGTTTAGTTGTATTTTCTTCTTCATTAATTTGTGATTAAGGTGTTAGGGCCAGTTCTACAATCGACCGCCACACTTCTAGTCAGCGCTAAGTTGAGGCTAAGTCTCATTTTGCGTACTCTCATTGGCCATAATCAGACTTGACCTCAACTTAGCGCTGACTAGAAGGTTAGCGGTCGATTGTAGAACTGACCCTTAGTGTTAGTGAAGAATCTGGTGATGAATGAATCGAATGACTTCTCGTATTTGAGTACACTGTCTGTATTAATGTATACACATGAGATAGTGTACTGGAAAAGGATATTTTTAATTTAGAATTGTTTGAAAGTACTGTGGGAGTTTATATAAATTTTATGATTTAAATGTACCTACCTTAATTTTTAGTTACTAAACTAAGTAGTGATGGCTCAAAACCTTTTTATGGCGAGTTAGAATTATCCCAGGCTGTCACAGTTCTGAAAGTATTCTACTACGTCACTCTTTGTGCTATCTCCAGATTAAATTGTTTTACGTAGTTGGTTTTAACCTACAAATAAATCTTGATTTCTCACACAATTAGCCAAAATTTAATATTAGATGTTATATTCCTATTTATCTGTCAAACGTTTCAAAATAAATCTTTGGAAACAAGATACGATGAATAAGGGGTGTGTTGAATAATTTCCCAACCGAGTTCTTGGCAGAATGCGAGTAGGCACAATTACGTTATCACACAACTTGATGTAACCATCTAATTTCGGTTGTTTTCACTCACAACATATGGTATCTACACACACATTCTTTGAAACGTTCTTGTGGGACGCAAATGGCGCCAATTCTCGACTTGATTGTCGTGGATAAGCCTGGATTAAAGCGTTTAAACACTCTTAATCGAAGCTAGATGATCGTCCTTTAACTAACGCCAAAATACAATAACTAACGCCAAAATTACCTTCTTTTGAAAAAGGTCATTTTACTGCCGCACTTTCTCCATTAAAATCTCCCCGTACAGGGCCCTAATATATCTAGTGTCCTCTAATCCCTTTCTTCTGTACTTATTATCAAATATCCAGATACACTAACAGGACAAATCGAAACACAGTTTAAAAAGCACATTATCAGAGATGAGAAGTTGAATCTAACAAGAGATACTATCGATAAGTGCGCGCCGAAAACATAAGTAAAAATTGACTGCTGACTTTCAGAAGTAACAGAAATTCAAGATTTTTTTGAAAAATCAAAATTTGAATCTTGTTATCGTTTGTAACACAGAGGCAGAATAGAACAACTAAATCTGACCAAATAAATTCCTGACATTAAAACAAGGAAAAAAGAAATTGCCCTTTTCCGAATTCCGCTTCATTTTTCAGATACAGAGTTTCGAATTTGCAGCTCAAAATTTTGCATATGAATTCCTGACACCATAACAAGAATAAAATATACCTTTTTCGTTTTCCGAATTCCTCTTCGTTTTCGAGATACAAGGGCTTCAACATTAGGAGCCCGAAATCATAATGATAGATAACAGAAGGAACATTTCCCAATAATACAAAAAAAAGCATAAAAGTACCAGGATATTGTATAGCTTTTCCCTTTTAATGGAATCACAAGCCTTCTTGAAATTAATGAATAGTTGGTGAACAGTCTCACTGTATTCCTATTTCTTCTCCAAGATTTTTCTCAAGGCGAAAATCTGGTCCAACGTGGATCTTTTCTTCTAAATCCACATTGGTGATCTCCAATTATTTCATCTACGTATACTCTTAGGCGAGTTAAGCAGTATATTACTCAATACTTTGTAACATGTTGAAAGTAACGAGATTCCGCGGTAATTATTTCAGTTCGATTTATCGCCTTTTTTATAAACTGGAACTATTATTATTCCTTTGGAAGCTCCTAATTTCTCCATATAGCACTTATCAATTTATGTAGTTCCTTGATTAGTGCCGTTCCTACTGCTTTAATTAATCCAGCTGGAATATTGTCTATTACTGGTGATTTGAAAATTTTTCAATTTCTTTACACGATAATTCGATCTCGATATCGCTACGTTCGAATATCCACGGTTCTGCGGTATAGATTTCAAATTTCTCTGTTTGTTCCCCGTTGTGTACATTAAGAAGTTTGTTGAAATAACTTTTCCACACATCGACAATTTTAATCGGATTCGTCTGAAGATCTCCACGTTCATTTCCAATCATTCCTAACTTCGGCTGGTAACCTTTTCTTAACGAGTTCCCTTTGTATAGATCTCGTAAGTTATTTGTCTTCCCGTTTTCCTCTATCTCCTGAATCTTCTGCGTCATATATTCTCTCTTTTTGTTTCTGAACCCGCGTGTGGCGTTTCGTTTCGCATTACTGTAGTAGTTGGTATTTGCTTCGCTATTACTTAGCCATCGTTGCCTTGCTTGTTTTCATTCCTCATGAAGTTTAAGGCATTCTTCAAGAAACCAAGGCTTGTTTTTTGGTGTCTCTTCTCACCTACAGGTTCCTTTGCTGCACCCTTCACTGTGGCACGAATTGCCTTCCACATGTTAGATCAATTTCACTATTAATTTCATCTTTATTACTACTCGATTCGGCCAAGATTTCGAACCTATTTGAGATTTCAAGTTGGTAGTCTGCTTTTACGCTTGGATTATCTAAGAGGTGAAATTATCAACATTTAACTAAGTATGAGATTTTCAGTTTGCAACACTGCGTTCTGTGCTTCATATATGACGTCTATCATCACTAAAAAAAATGCTAGATATCCCAGAAACGGAGGAAGTGCTATTTGAAAAGAATACTAATTTATAACAACCCTGACAATGACAACCCGATGACATCAGATTTTAACTTCTAATATCTACCCTATTGAGACAACTGAACTCCAAAAAAACTGTTGTTTACTTTCATGCATCATTTTAGCATTATTGGGAAATGTTACATCTAGTATCATTAAAAATGATTTTGGGCTCCAAATTGAAATCCCTGTATCTGAAAAATAAAGCAGAATTCGAAAAATGGCACAGATATATTTTTCCTTGTATTGGTGTCAGGAAATTTAACTACTTAGTTTGGTTGTTCAATTCTATCTCTGTGTTGGAAAGAACAACAAAATTCAAATTTTGATTTTTCAAAAAAAAAAAAATGAATTTCTCGGTTTTCTTCTGAAATTAAGCTCGGTCTTTATGTATGTTTTATGGCAAAACGATCTGTTTTGAATGGGTCTAAATATTTACGCTTTCGGCGCGTACTTCTCGATAGTGTCCCTTCTAAGCCTGACTTTAGTAAAGTTGTTTCGAGCTGAAGAAGATCGTGTAAAGTCCAGTAGTGTTGTAGAGATATTGGATAAACCGGCATGTGAAATAATGAATTATGTTTCGGAAGCAAAGAGATGCTTTCCAGTTGAAACTGCTAATACTGTAACAAAATTAATGTCCTGGCGTCAGAATCATGCACACAATTACAGCCAGATTCTAAGGACTTATTTTAAAAATCGGTCTCCAGATCGTCTAGTTCAGACTATTGTTTTTACAAAATAAGAAGGTACATGAACATTTGCCGCAACGCTGGATTTGAATAAGGTTGTATACTTCTAGCCTTGTTGACAGTAACTCGCAAATATTTTGTCTTAACAATGAAATATGAAATTAGCGTGATGGAAACTTTCGTGACTGGCGAGCAGTAAATCATATGCAGAGCTGAAACGTGTCACAGGGTCAAATTTTGGACCGGGTCACCGGTTGTACGCTTAGGGCCCGGAGGGCGAAGCAAATTTAATTATTTTCTTATTATACACTGTTGCGTTTGAACAGTCTTTCCATCTGCGGTGACTGGGAGCAGGGGTGTTACTGTCTAGAGTACAAAAAATACGATGGCTTAATGTTCCTAATAATAGTAATAACAAATGAAAATGAGTTTCATATTCCCGGAGAGAACAAAAATGCCGGCGGAGATGTGGAAATATCTCCCTGGAAAGGCCGAAAGATATTTGGTTTAAAGTTAAATAATATAAAAACAAACTACCAAATATGAAATTCGCGTATATAGCTCACTTCTCCAGGAATCTCACATTAAAACATGGACTTTGCTTCGCTGGGGGCGCTGCGCCCCCAACTTCAGTAGTTTTGAGGGACTGCGGACCCTTTATTTTTACCAGAATCTCTCTTCTCCGGGACTGCACCGCCATAAAGTCCATCTGCACCCTGCCATGGGGGGCTGCGCCCCCAAAGGGGAGGTTTTCCCCATTTATAGTAACCTACTCTTGGTCATACACTTTCATACAAAATTTCCTTTCTCCAGCTTCAATGGTTTGCAAATTGGGTTTTTGGGGTGGCCATTTTGGATCCAAGTTGACGACCTTTTCAACGTTCTCCTATAGTGTCGTGACCTACTTGTGATAGTACACCTTCATGTAAAATTTCATTTATCTTGCTCAAACGATATGGAAAATGGGCTTTGGGGGCGGCCATTTTGAATCCAAGATGGCGACTTTTCCAAAATGTCATATTTTCCTAAACTACACATCATAATGCACCTTTATGCAAAATTTCGTAACTGTAACTCAAACGTTGTGAAAATGAATTTTAGGTCCGCCATTTTGGATCCAAGATGGCGTCTTTGGATACATTGTGTAATATTTTAGAAACCTTCTAGTGATAATGTATCTTCATACCAAATTTCATTTCAGTAGCCTTTATCTATTCTATACAACAGGTTTAGGCTCTCTATTCTATACACCAATGGGTTTGGCGGCCATTTTGGATCCAAGATGGCGACTTTTTCAACATTTTGTAATATTTTTCTAAACTACTAGTGATTATTAGTGATCATGTACCTTCATACAAAATTTGGTGTTTCTAGCTCAAATGGTGTGGGAAATGGATTTTTAGGTTCCGCCATTTTGGATTGAATATGGCATCTTTAGAAACAGTTGGTAATATTTTCCTAACCTACTAGCGATGTTGTACCTTTATACCAAATTTCATTTCATTAGTCCCAGCCGTTTAGGTTGTGTATTCTACACAACAATGGGTTTGGCAGCCATTTTGGATCCAAGACGTTGACATTTCTTAAAAGATGTCGGACTTTTTCCTTTACCTACTCATGGTTCTACACCTCTATACCAAATTTGGTGTTTCAAGCTCCAGTAGTTTGGCCTGGGAATGTTGATGATCAGTAAGTTAATCAGTGAGTCAGTCAGACAGTGACCTTTATAGTATATGGGCTCGCTTTGATTCGCTGAGGGCGCTGCCCTCGCCCCCAATTTCAGTAGTTTTGGTAGACTGCACCCCCTTTATCTTAACAAGAATCTATCTGCGGGACTACAGCGCCATGGTGTCCATCTGCACCCTCCCACGTGGGGGAGCTCACTGAGCCCCCAAAGGGGAGGTATGCATCATTCATTGTAAAACACCTTCATACAAAATTTCGTTTCTCTAGCTTCAGTGGTATTGGGAATTTGAAGCGGACATTTTATATTAAAGATGGCGACGTTTTTAACGTTTTCATATATTGTCGTGACCTGCTCGTGATAGTACACCCTCATATAAAATTTCATTTCTCTAGCTCAAACAGTGTGTAAAATGGATTTTTGGACGCCAATTTTGGATACAAGATGGCGACTTTTTCAAACTGTTGTAATATTTTCCTAAACTACTCGTCATAATACACCTTTATGCCAAATTTCGTATCTCTAGCTCAAACGGTGTGGAAAATGGATTTTAGGGTCCGCCATTTTGAATTCAGGATGGAGTCTTTGGAGACTATTGGTAATGTTTTCGTAACCTCCTAGTGATGTTGTCCTCAGAATCCCGTGGGAACTGAGCTCACAACTTGGGGTTTTGCCGGGGGGCGCCCCCATTATTGTAATCAGACTCCCCAATTGAATGCGTCTCCATGGTTTTGATCTGCCTCTCCAATGGCTTTGGAGGCCATTCAATACAATGGCTTTGGCGGCCATTCAATACAATGGCTTTGGCGGCCATTCTGGATCCAAGATGGCGACCTTTTCAACATTTTGTAATAGTTTTCTAAACTACTCATGGTCATATACCTTTATACCAAATTTCGTATCTCTAGCTCAGACGGTGTGGAAAATGATTTTTTGTGTCCGCCATTTTGTATTCAAGATGGCGTCCTTATATACATTGTGTAATATTTTAGTACCCTACTAGTAATGATGTACCTTCGTACCAAATTTTATGTGTCTAGCTGCAGCTCTCCCATAATGTTCTCATGGGAACCTGTTTCATACATTCCGCTCATCAAAAAAAAACACTCCGAAGATGTAAAAGTACTTCTCTTATGAAGGAGGCGACAGAGGTCGTCGTTCGGCCTGAGGCGTTTGGCCAGCGCCTCCAACATCGCCGGTTCGATCCCGCCTGGGGCCTGTGTGTTTGTGGATTTTAACAAGTATTGCACTCATTTAATCGTGACGGGCCATGGTCTGAAGTTAGTAAAATTGTCCATACAAAATAAAGTTGTTTTTTTTATTTCATCTTATGAACAGGGTTCGAATTTTTATAACCCAAAAGCTTCTGTAATATGGTTGCATGTATGCACTTAAAATTAGCAAAATATGACCTCAAGAACTGAAAATATGACCAATAGGATATATGTAAAATTTAAAGTGATTGACGTTAGAAAAATATATGAAATACAATTTCAAAACAAACTATGCTACGTACATTTTCATTCATACACACACGAATAACATTTAGGGTAATAAAACTTACAAAAGCATCTTCTGTCTCTCATAAAAATGTTTGAAAAGTACAGTGCAGAAAATGCATTATAAAAGTTACTTCACATCATCTGCATCACTACCGTTGCTCGTAATTAGAACATGCATTTTCAAATTATCACATTTGAATTCCCGTCTCTTGTCTACAAGCAGTCTTATACCTGGAATTTATTTGTCAACACTGGAAATACTATTTTGAACAC
>JAGDQP010057283.1:2769-12775 GCA_022664845.1 Lepisma saccharinum | reverse complement strand
TAAACCCATTTGTGTGGGTGCCGCCATCTTGGAGATCGCAAAACAGAAAATGTACCAATTTCATTATGATATTATGAAATCGCGTTATGGAATCAAGATTAAACTCTCTTATATTGATACTGACTCTTTAGTGTATCACATTGTTTGTACAAATTTCTATGTTGACATGATAGAAATGATTCTCAATTTTGTTACATCAGGCTACCCGCAAACAAATCAATATGGCATAAAATCTCATAAACAGAAGGTTTTGGGTAAGATGATGGATGAATTAAGGCGAATTCTTCTTCAGGCTTTTGTTGGGTTAAGGTCCAAAGTGTACACCATGAAAACGGTAGAACGTAAGGAAGAGAAACGAGCTAATGGAACACAAATGAACGTAGTTGAGAAATCACATTTAATACTTTTGAGAATTGTTTATTTTCGGGTGAATAAGTGAGAAAGGTACTGGCAGAAATACAATCCAAAGAGCATGAACCTTACACAATAACGCTATAAAAATTAGCTTTGAACCCCAACGATGACAAACGGAAAATTCTAAATTTTAAAATACATACGGTGCCATGGGTACAAGGATATTGACGATGATAAAGAGATAGTTTGTGAAATGTGTCCTCAACCCTCAACCTCTGGGCAGCCAAATCAATTTTCCATCTGTAAGAGCTGCACCCCTTCGGGGGGAAATGCTAATCATGTCTTTAGTAACACTATATCGTTAATAGTCAGTAAGGTTTGTATTTGGTTGTAGCCAGTAAGTTTTATGTGATATTGTCTTGTCGTTGTAACTATATAGAAACATTTGTGAAGTTAGTCTGGACATGCCAAGAAGTCATATGTCATGAAGATGGCATGAAGTCAGTCTATATGTCTTATTATTAATAAAACACACATTCAAAACTTTTCTGTCACTCTTTCATTCTTAATATCGTACATAGTTGAGGCTTGCTCTATCAGGATTACGTAGCAAATCGTTTCGGAGGGACAGCGTCTGCGAATTCAACTATAATTTTAATATTTGTGCGTTCATTAATTGTAACTTGTTTCCGTTTGCTAACATTCAGAACGTATATAGGACGGGCTTGAAAGAATTCTTCGGACGAATAAAACAATTGTGTTGCCATCCGTGACTCGTTTAAAGGCTACGTAACTTTCGTATAGTTTGAGATAATAATGATTAGAAAGATCCAGGTTTAAATATTCTCTGGGAAAGATTTCGTTTCTTGCGTTTGTAAAATAAATATTTTTAATTCCGCATCTGTCAAATTGACTTGAGTCCTTTTTCTGATCGGAAAAAACATCTCCTGTTTGGAATAAAACAATCACAAAATCGGGCATATGAAATTGAAGAGAATTGAACTGTGTAGTTACGTCGAATTCGAAGCGAGAACCAGTCGCATGCTTTTCGATGCACTGCTATGTTAAAAAATCTATCAGTATCTGTGAAGACTCCAGAATTTCTGCCTTCAACTTTAAACTATAGTTTTTTCGTAATCAACAATAGGAAACCTTTGATCTATTGACTTGTTCACCAACTTGTAGAGTACAGTAGAATCTTCGTTCGATTTCCAGCGATGGAAGTGAGTCGGTATTACAGCTTCTTTTGAAGGTGACTCTAAGACCTCCCCTCCACATAATTTCTTTGTAGTCACTAAAGAATCCTAACCTCAAGCGCAGTGGGAAGACCACTGTATTACTTTTCATGGAAGTTTAGCGTCTGTTATCAGGCCGCCTGCCTTAAAGCACTCTATTTCTGGTTTGGAAAACTTAAGAGTGGCGGTAGCCGTGGAGCAAAAGATCGGGTAGTCGATTCTACCAGTGGCTGTTCCACGTTTCCTGACTTCAACTTGGGAAAACAGATGAGGTAGAAAGTTATCTACCAGCAGTTTAATATTTGAGTTTGCAGTAAACGTGCCGCCCGCATGTCGACCGATTACTTCGAACATAATGTACAAGTCAGCGCGTTAGGGATGGCTGAAACTATCACAAGCCTTCAAGTCGAATTCGATGTCTTTATTGGTTTATTAAGATTGTTAGAGGTTCGTCTATTTGGAGGAAAGGATTGAAACTCGTAGGCCTCCATAAAATCCATTCTGTTATGGCTTTTAGGGAACCTTCTTTGACTCCGTAGATGAATGTTTACATTGCACCTTTGGCTCAGTGGATTGAAGGCTTCTTACAAGCGGAACTCGTTCAATACAGCTCACTGGACGCATCTCAGTAGGTGATTGGCTTCAATAAAATCAAAATGGCTATTATATTGTATTTATTCAGTTTTCAATTCTAAAATTACACTAGTTATGGCGCCTCAGGAGATAATCAGTTCATGATTTTTATTTGTGACTTATATTTCAATACAGTTTATGTGTGGTTGTTGGATGGGAAAGAATAGTTGATGACGTGGCGCATAGACGATTGGTTCTAAAAATTCACTTAGGGGTTTAATGATAGCAATAATATTTGTTTCCTTAAGCGCATAATCCCCATCCGCAACCAGCATTCCCTTCCTCTAATTTACAATGCACTTTAAGGGTTTTGATGGAAAGAAACTTGAGAAGAGTCTGTCCGAAATGTGTCTTTTCTGCCTCTAGAATTGTTTCATTTTTAAACCCAAGAAGATTTTCAATGATTCCTAGATCCAACTTCTTCGGCGGTGTGACTTCCATTCGATGTACTACATGATTCTAGTGTAATAGAACGTCAACTGGAAATTCTGTCTCTAAGGTGGAGGCGTTACATTGACCTAGTTTTTCTGACATTTTTCGACCTCCGTAAGTAAAGCTATCATTGTGAGTTGTGACATTTGGTATTAAATACATACTCTAGAAGTCACTCCAACCAACTTTCAAATGATAGACATGTGTGGGGAATTCAATGTGTAATCTTAATTGAAGAACCGACCTTATACTGTTTAGGTGCAACACTGTTGATATTATTTTGTGTGTACTTTATATTTCCGACACTCAAGCGCCTGACGAAAAGGTAACTCATCGGATAAAAATTTCAAGAACTTTATACAGAGATGTCCACAATTTACGTCACTGAACTGCTGAATTCTATCACAATTATATTCAATAATTAAAGATTGGTTAGAGCTTGTATTCAAGTAGTCCTCTAAAGATTTTCGAACAATCCCACCGAAGGAGTCAAATACAAAAGCTCTTTTTTTCTCTTTCCAAAAAGAAATCCAATGTGTTCCAATATTCTAAGATTTATCTAAATTAACGACTTCACATTCATTACTGGCGTTGTTTCTTATGGGTTTCCCTTATTCTGGGCTTTTTAAAATCATTTCCCAGACTTACTTTCCATCATCAGGTTATAACGCATCTGTTGAGCCACTTTAACCTTATTTTCCTTGGTATCTATTAGCGTTTCAAATATAGCGGCCAACTCTCCTGCGAGGCTACCAATTGCTCCTAATGCAGATAAAATAGCCGGGATTGTAAAGATAAAACCGCCAACTTTTCGATTTTTCAGTTTCTTCATTTGCTGCACACTCAAACTGAGCGTGAAATTTCTTCCATTTTGTAAACACGCCTGTTTCTGACTAATTTGTTTTTAAGATATCATTCACTTTGGAAGGACCTCGTAGTTCTGAATGGGGAGTTTCAAATGAAACACCATGACTTTTCATTTTGCTTTATTATATAGATATTACAAGCAACAACCGAGTTTTCGTTTTGTATTCATAGCGATTGCAACTCCAAGGGACGCAAGTCGCTCTGGTAAGCCCATATCCTTACTGAGGACTCGTTCAAAAGCTTTCATCTCTAGTTCGTCTGCTGCAAGCCTGGTTTCCAAATCTTTGAAATTTTTGTATGCAATGTCAAGCACGCGAGAACCTTGGTCTAATCGGTTTATTCCTCGGTCACCTCGCGCTAATCGTTCGTCAAGTCAAGTGCCTGGGTTACAGAATTGATAGATTTGTGGTAGGTTGTGCTCGAATGGATTATTATTGATAATATAATTTACTAAACCCTTTACCTTATGAAAGAATTTAGGAAGAAGCAAATAGAAAATCTTGACAAATACCCCAGTCCTTTTGGATTAGAAAACACGAAATCTTTTAAACGAGAGCAAACCATTTCCATTATTCTGGCCTTATCATTTTGGAAATTGTAGTTCCCTGATCGCTCTTCCCCGGCAATAACGAGTAATCGACCGACCATCTTTCTCATATCGTTCATCCAAACTAATTCCGTAGGCAGACCTCTGTATCTCTTAAGTCCGGAACCCTCGAAGCCTCTGCCTTCCACTGCCCATATTTCGAACCAGATTGGCCTAATAAAGGTTTTATATTTTTCGCCGGAGCTGGATTTTACTTTATTCTGGGTTAGGTCATTATTCTGGTAGAGGTCATTACTCATTTTTAGGATTTTTTAGTACGTCGCATAATCCGCAGTTGTATACAGCAACGGCTATTTTTGTTAGTAGTTCCCACAAACCATGAGTCCCCTTAAACTTGTCATACACACCTCGAATTTCAATTTTTTTCGTCATAGAAGATAATGTCGTCTTTCATAAAATGAGCATTCAAGCTAGCAATTTACCAAACGAATTCCGTGGACATTCAAAGAGTAAAGACTAAATACCTCATCTATTTCTGATTTGTTAGTACTCAAATACCGCGTGGCCAGAGGTCCCAGTTGGACTTCTTTTGAATCATTTTCTTCTTTTTTCTGGAGAAGTTTGATGTTATTGTGGCGCAAAAAGAGCTCTGTTGTGATTTGAGGATGAAAACATTCTTTCTCGACTGAGGTTTCAGAGGGAGTAGGGGTAATTTAGAATGTTCTGAGACGATACAGGAATGAGTTCGGTGATCAGATTACGATTACAGTCTGTCACGCTTTTAATCTCCTGGCCTAAACTAGATAAGGCATCCAGAAAGGGCTGATCGGCTTTTTCTGTTTTTCATAGTAACTTCGGTGACTCTCCCTTAACACGTTGAATTTTTAGGAGTGTAATCTTCTAGTTTAATAACCTTCTCTGCATCCTCGACAAGTCTACTTTCAGTAGACATCACTGCGCCTGTTTAATTGCACTAAAATGAAATGGTTAGTTTTATTTCGGTTCTTCTCTTCACTTGGTGTACGAGTCATATCAATTGACAAGAAGCCGTAGAGATGGTTTAACATGCAGAACATTTTTTAACACATTAAATGAGATATCTCCAATACGAAACTCTTTGTAAGTATGTTTGCGGTTCGTGTTGTCTTGCCGAAGCACACAGAGAAAATTCGTATTATCTCTAATTAGCTGTTTCAGGACTTTACTGAAGGTCTGGGCTAGATAGAAATAATCTAATTGTTTAGGACGTCCTCGTGTAAAATAATTCCGAACTTCGTTCTGGTTTTCTTAATTGTAGTCGTCGAAGATGACTACTTACACAGGGATACACTTTTCCAGTGGAACGACAGATGACAAAAATGTACTTATTTCCTTTCCTAGATTTTTTCCTGCTTGAATGTAAGATGCTTGCAGCTGTTTGCATTATGGCTGTTCCAAACTTTTAGAAATTTCATTCTTCATTTGTTCCTGTTCATAGAACCGGTCCGCAATAATCTAGTTCCAAGAACACTTTAAATTATAGGTAGGAGTGTTCGTGGGAAAAACCTTGGCAATCTGAAATATCTCAGTAGCCCAGTTTCGTGTAAATCCTGTGTCAAATGTTTTTCGTTTAAACTTACTGACGCGAACATAATCGTCAATTTGGATTTATTCTTGGTTGTTGGAGGAACAGAACATTTTTTACAGTAGATTCTCGATATCAGTTCGGACTTATTCTTTTTCTTAACCGCCTCTGTCGATTTAATCTTAATTGTGCTATGTTTCTTGGAGTTTTATTTTGATATTAAACCAGGCAGAGTGATATGCCATCTGTAATTCCCTTGGAGTGTAAACTGCTTCCACATTAAGTTCTTCAATATCCGATTCCAGCGTTCTATAATACTCGCCTTGACGTCACTGAGAGTCGAGTAATGTTTAATGCCCTGCTTCTTCATGAGTTTCTCGAAATCAGAATTATAGAATTCTCGACCACGGTCCGTCTGTAAGAACTGTGGTTGGGCTTCTTTTAAAATACTGACAAAGGCTTGGGAGATTTCTTTCCCAGTTTTATTTCTCACCGAGATAGCCCATGCGAACTTACTAAAACTATCGATACGGTCAATAAATATTTGAAATCAAGATTGAGTTTTGCGAGACCCTTTAAGGAACTACTGTCCATCTCGACCAAATCTGCTTGCAACAAATCGTGAATGCCGTTAGTGACAACTAGAATCCGAGGATAGTTTCGTCTTACAGTCTTGTGGATTTCAGCCACATTTTTTTCACCAGTTGATGTTGCTATTATGCTTACTTACTTTTTAATTGTAAAGAATAGAACATGTTTTTTTATAATCATACTTCCAAGAAAGCAAGTGCACCTAAAAGAAACTCGAACTCAGGCTACGCGATTTCCGCGACAAACGACATCCATAGGTCGCCAAGGTTTATAACTGTTTCTGATACTACTGTGACAAGCAACAGCAACTGTCGGAAGTGGTGTAGGTACCACACGTGCCACAAGCGGCTTGATAAAATCATCTACTACAATTCAATTAATCGTATTGCAATTTCATCACGTAGAGCATAAAGATTACAATAGGATGTTCTTAGGTGAAGGATGGGAGATTAATATTCGATCATTCGGCTCGATTAGAAACTCTCGTTCGTCGATATCGAGCTAAGCCTCCAAACCTACTACTACATCTCTCGACCCGTCATGGCGCCCTAACGATATTCCTCTGTATTTCCCTTTGTCTTTGGAATATATATCCATGATTACGAAGATATGTTTCTTCCCAAGAAATATCACTGCAGTTACAAACAGTTTAGCAGAAAAGTCAATATAATTCTGATTTCCATCGAAGACAAGTTTTAACGTCGCGAAATTCTCGTTCTTTATGAGGTGTACCGTACACATTTAATATTCTCAAAGCTGGGAATTTACATTTTCCAATTTTCGGTTGAAATCCACATTATGATTTTCGAAATCATTAAGACTCACGTAATTGGTGCTTAGGATATTCATAGTTTCTTGAATACTCCATATTTCTGAGGTTAGGGGCATCAGACTAATAGCAGTTTCGAGGTTTTTAAACTCCTCGCGGTCAGTAACGTGGAAATTGTAGTTTTCGAAGTCGTTTGAACGTCTCCTAGCTTTTTCTGAATTTCTATAATGAGCGTTTCGTGAGCATGTGTGCTATTTTGTAATTTCTGCGAGGTATCCTTCAGCCTGCTAACAATTTCATTCACCCCGTGGACTGAAATAAATTTCGTATTACCTGTTTGACCTTTTCTTCGAGGGATGTCAAAGCAGTTTGGATATTAGCGATGTCTTGGTGTGTAGGAAGTAGTACAAGACTTGCCTGAAGGTTTATCAGTTCGTTCTTTATAGTCTCGATAACGACCAGGTCTGTCGCGTCGAGGGTGGTCTGGATGTTGGTAAGTACCTTCTTGATATTTTGAACTTCGCGAGACGTGGGCAATTTATTAACAGTTTCTTCGAGTAATGTTGAAGTACCTTAAAATTGGCCAACAACTGTTTCTGTTTGCGCTGCAGGGTTAGTGAAAGATGTGCAGATAGTTTCTATCTGTTTTTGGTTTGGGGTACTCTTTTGAATTTCTCGCAGATCAGTCTCGACTGCCTGAATACTGGTTTGAAGAGTAATTAAGTCAGTGGGCAAATCGCCAAAGCCTTCCAGCTTCTTGTTAATTTCAGCTAAAGCTTCCTGTAAACTATTTCGGAGGACAATGTAATAATAACAATATTCTGTAGCTGGTTTAACTCAAATTGGATATTGGTTATTTCAGATACACTGGCCAACAATGCTTTAAATTCGGCCAACTTTTTTATTCATCTCTGATACGTCAGTGTAGACTGGCAAATTTGATAAGTCGTTGCGAAGTTTTTCGATTTAATTACGGAATAAGTCAAAATCACTCTGAAGCTTCGAAATCGTACCCTTGGTTTGAATTAATTCCCGTTGAGTCGGGTTATTCTGAATTGAAGTATCTAAAGTGCCAGCAGCAGTATGTAGGGTTTTCAGTTTGTTTTGTAACTCCTTTAATTTTTCTTCTAAGTTATTAATTAGACCCTTCATATTTTTATTCGAATTTTTTTTTCAATTTTTCGACTTCTGCTTGAATTTCTGTTATGGTATTGTGGACGAGTGTAAGATCATTTTGTGACACTAGTTTTGAGTATATAGCAATCACATATTTTAATTCGTAATCTAACTTCTGGAGCAGGTCCAACGGTGTTTGCTGAGCGCTACTGACTTCATTTTGAATGTCGGTTGTCAAAGAACCCCTCAAAACGTTCAATTGTGATTTTAGTTGTGTAATTTTGTTCTCGAGCAAAATTAACTGATTAATTTCAATGTCGGGGCTGTCTGAAGCTATGGGTAGGTCTATTGTCCTGTATCAAAGTATCCATACAAGTTCTGGTTTGACATGTTTGGACCAGGCTATTATATTATATTATTTAGGTTCCTTGTTCCAATATACCAGTAAGAGGAAAATAATTTATTCACACAAAGAAAGTGGAATGGGAGCCTTGACTTTATCGATCGATTCATACAGTCACGCACTTTCCTCTTGCACGTAATTCTCACATTATTTCTGCAATCAATGTGACTGCCAGAGTGATGCATTGTTTGACGTTGTCATGGAGCCCATACAACAATCAATCCAGGTCGTGCTTCGCGTGGGTCGATACCGCTAGCGCGAGGCTGACCCCTCAGTAATCGCTTCTCTAACGCCCCCCGGCAATATACACTGTTATGCTTTCATAGTATGTTCAAGGCACTATTGTCTGGTTTATCAAGAAAGATGTGGCATAGTTCCTTTCAAAGTAACGGTGTAAAATGGACCCATTTAAGCTTTTCCAAATTTGCAAAGTAGCTAAGAATGAGACCATGAAGAAAAATGTATTCGAAGCTGTCCTGCATTTTGGAGCCATAGCAGTACTTTTACATGCTTGAAGTTTATAGCATATTTCGCCCCAAAGCTTGCCGCAAGATGAGGCAAAACCACGGAGTTGTCACACCAAAGGCTGTCTCTCTCTCCTCTGGTTCCACCCTATTCTCATCCCCGACGCCATAGTTGTTCGGAAGCCCCCGTCATAAACCTGCTCAGTTTGGTCTCTTAAATGGTCCGTTGCTAGGTGGACGGGGAACCTACTATAGGTGACATTTCCCGGCCTTGTTCGGTCTCTTAAATGACAGTTCACCCTCCCAATCATGTTACCCGATAATCTGCATTAATGCTGCTTCCGCTCGGGACCGCATTTTCGAGAGAGACCCCGGACGGTACAGCAGATGAGGAACGCGGAATGAAGACCACGGCGGTAACCTAGTGAGCCCTGTATCACTAGGCAACCACCGGCGACTTCCCAATTTGTGCAGGAACACGGAAGGGGCCCGGACGGATCAGTTCAGGGGGGGGGAGGGGCTAGAAGACTGGAGCTGATGAAGGAGCCAGCTCGGAATCCCAATAGGTTAATTCAGTGGCAGGGTGACCGCGTACAACCGGCAAATTTGCTCAACTCGTCAATTTCAAGGTGAATTCACACGCGCCGAAATAGTCTCAAATAATACATAACCGCGAGTTTGTAACAAAAGCGATTTCCCTTCTTAGCGAGAGGTCCCCTAGTCTTTTTCTTTCAATAATAATTTCATGATCTTTTATATACATTTCTTTTATCAGTGTAAACTTTGATTGACTTGTTGAATGATTCGGCAAAGCAATGAAAGGCGTAAAGAGTATAATTTTTAAAGTGTATGTCCTTCAACTTGTTGCTATATTTCCATAAACCCTTTCCCATAAAATGCATAATTTTTCAAAATAAGTTGTCAATTAATTCATGTAGTCTCGGAAATATGTATAAATCATAAAGTCATCGCTTTGCAAGTACACACTCACTTTTAAATCATATGTTAAAGACCAGAGTCCATTTCTTTCA